>ML317285.1:0-58939 GCA_005239505.1 Nicotiana paniculata
CACAACCCCCACCCCACCCCAACTCGCCTCTCCATCCGAAGTTCTCTCCTTTTCCCGTTATGCACGTAACTAAAAACAGCAAAATAATAAGCATCCGTTTTTACATTCACATTCTTTAAAAAAAAAAGGAAATACCCATTTATTTTGTTAATTTAAAGCTTCTGAATTCTAAAATAGGGGTGGAAAAGAGCTATGAATGCCATAAAAGATACAGTTTCTGAGAAGCTTTCACGTCTTTTTTCTGATTCTCCTTCAAAATCTTCTGATCAACAACCTCCTGATCAGGTTCTTTTTCTCTCTTTCTCTATTTTTATTCTATTTTATATTTTGTATATGTATGTTGTTATGAGATTGAGATCTTTGCTTTTAATCTGTTTTTGAGGTAGATATTTTGATTATCAAGCAATGTCATTGTACTTTGAATATTATTGTTTTGATTAAGGTAGTGTCCGGGCCAGCTTGCACGTATCTCGACTATTTCACCTGCTACCTGTAATCTCGGCCCACCAAAGGTGTAGACCTATGAGGAAGAACATTGTAGTTAGAACATTATATATGAGCTGACTAATCTGAAAATGTATTAAACTGGTTGTCCTTGAAAAATAAAGATATAGAGAACTATGTATTATGTGATGGGAATTCGATTCCTTATTAGAAGGATTGATTGGTTGTTCATTATTGTTTACTTTGCCATGGGGCTTTGGTCTAATAGTAAGAGCGCAATACGATGTTGTGGATTAGGCGCATATCATGAGTCCAAATCTTGCGCAGAGTCGCAAAGAAAGCCTAGGATTTAAGTGGAAAAGAGTAGAGGGGAATGCCCATTATCCACGGATTTTCATACTGTGCACTAGCAAAAGCTCAGGAATTTCTCGGTTATGGAAATTCGAACTGTGCGCTAGTGGAAGCTCAGGAATTTCTCGGTTATGGTAAAAGAACTATTCCTTAGTTTTTGATAACAAAAGACAAGTTGGCTTAATTAAGTTGCTCTGACACGGTAGTTTAGGTGCCGCACCCGTGTCGACACAACACTAGTATGGGTGTGGGTATGGGATCCGTACCGGATCTGGTCAAACACTTTTGGGTACTTTGACCACCACGGGTGGAAAAATTCGAGACGAGATACAATTTGATTTCCCAAATCAGAACCAAAACTAGGTTAAATTTGAAGAAAATAGCATATTTTATCCAGGAAATCAATCCTTTACTTATCTACAACTTGAAAATAAAAAAGAAAATCCACGCTTTACAAGCTATACGTAAGTATTCCACAAAACTTCTCATAGTTTAGAGATATTTTTATATTTTTGTTTGTTTTGAATTATTTTTAACCGGATCCCGCAACGTATCCGTATCCCCGAATCTTAGAATTTACATATCGAAGGATCCGACCTCTAAATCTGCACCCGTGTCGGACACCCGCATCCGTGTCCGAGCAACTTAGGGGTTAAGCACTAGTCATATTGGTGTACTTACATTAGGCGTTTGCGAGCTATCTTTGAATCTTTTAGAGATTTGTATATCAGTAGAAAGTGCAGAGAATCTCTAATGTTAAAGACCTCCAAGTTATTGAGTATTGGAATGAAACAGGTCCAAAATGAGTGAAACGGATATTGAGGATTTATATTAGCCACACCAGCAAGCTTCATCATGTTTCAAGAACAAAAATTTTATCGCAAAGAACACTGGACATTCTAACTGAAGTTCGTTGATTGCAATTTTCTGCTAAGTTGAGCAACATGCTACATTTTTTCCTATTTGGTCCTTTTGAAGTAGGATTTTGGTTTATTCAAGCAGAAACTCTATAGACTTATTTTCCCCTTTGTGTTTCCATATCAGGAGACTTACTGTTTTCTAAAGTAGTTTAATATGCAATCTTTGATTGACCTATTATTTGTGACACTGTTTCTCTGTGTTTAGGCCAGGCCATACACCAAAGAGGGTAGATCTTTATCATCTATACTTTCTTTCTTTCTACCGTCGACAAATTTTGTTAAGCTCAGAGATCAAAATGATGTCAAGTCACTTCAATCTCATTCTTTTACATGGAGAAGTAAAAGTTTCTCATGGCGCGATAGACCTTTGGAGAGATACACAGATTGTGATGTTCATGAGGATTACAAAGAGATGCCAAACGAACCATTCTATACACCTAGATATAATGGAGAACCTAATTCTGCAAGGAGTGTCGCCAGCGGTTTCGAAGCTTTTGAAGATGCTCCTGATGGAGACAATTTAGAGCAATCCGTGCCTAATCTCATTGATGATTCTGTTTTCATATCTCCGGGCTTGTATGATTTTTTCCAGTCTTCCCTCCCTAATATAGTGAAAGGTTGTCAATGGGTCTTGTTATATAGGTAACTTCGACTTAAAACTAGTTTCTACTGCAAAATCTATTGCAACTCTCGGGCTTGAATATTCATATTTATTCTGTTTATTTGAATGAAGGGCAGCACTGCGAAACATGGTATATCACTTCGTACACTAATTCGCAAGAGTGCTGATACTTGTGGTCCTTGCTTACTGGTATTTTCACCTCCACATTACTGCAAAAACTTTTTGTGCATGCATTCCCGATATGTTAGCATTTTTCAAAAATCGTTTTCCTTATCAGTCAATGTGAATTTTTCTGAATCATGTTTGTTGCAGATTACTGGTGATAATCAAGGTGCTGTATTTGGTGGGTTGCTTGAGGCACCACTCAAGCCTACCGCAAAGAGGAAGTACCAAGTAATATTTCTTTTCTCCTTTTATATGAGACATGTGACAATACCGCATATTCACTTTCTTTAATCAATTTGAACAAATGGAGTAATGGTAAACTAATATTCAAGGAACAGATTACCAGCTTTTGTTCTCTAGTTTTACCCTTGCTAACTTTGCTTAGTCAAACACCCTTCCACGTAAATATTTGAAACAAGTAGATATTTTCTTTCCTTTTTCAGCCTAACCGATCTCTTTCTTTTTATATATATGTTCATTTCCAATGCTAAGGTACCTTCATTCTATGACTATGACAGGGAACAATTCAAACATTTGTATTCACAACTGTATATGGTGAACCAAGGCTATTTAGACCTACGGGTAAGTACATCACCAGGCTACTATACAAGTCCTTAAAGGAAATTTCCAAGCTTGAATGGACTTTGTAATCCCAAATTAAGTACATAGTCAATTTGTCTAAACATTTTGTATTGAAAATGTCTACTCTGAACTGTTGCATCTTGTTGGATGGCCACCTCATGACTGAATTTCTGATAAAAATTTCATGATTGAAAATAGAGCGGAGTTTAGCCCATTTTCCTTTCCATGCCAACTTGACTTGTAGCAGACTCCACTCTAAATCCTGTGAGCTTCATTTAGGAGTTGAATCAGATCGATAAACCCTTAATTAACATATTTCTTGGATAGCAGTTCTCTTTGTTACATCTGAGATCAAGTTACTTATCTTCAATATAACCGATTCGAATTTACAGATAACTGTCAAAGACCATCTTCAAACTAAATTGAGGTGATAAACATCTCTTATAAAGCTAACACTTTGTGATAATTATCAGCAAAGTTGTTTTTCTTTAGTCCAATTCCTGCCACATCTAGTTAATGTCTCTTTATGAGATTCTTTCTAATCCATTAGTGTTGTATTTTTCGTTCCCCCCCCCAAATCCCCATTTCTTTTCATTTGAGGAGCAGTGGTAATGGGTCAAAGTTTCCCTTTTCTATTGACGCCCCTGAACTTATCTACTGAGTTGGTACACCACACACAGCTTGGCTTGTCTTTCTAAGATAGTCTAAGATTAACTCAGCGCTTTGATATTAGCAGTCGATGAATTTCGTGTACATTCTCCATTATACAAAGCCTAAAGAGATTATATTGGTCTAATGTTTGTGTGTGTGTTGTGTGTAAAGATTTTCTTCAACCATCACATATACTGATCATGTAGCTGTAGTCTTATTGTATGATACTGCTCGAGCTTCTGTGCAACTATCCATATGGTTCTTAAAATAAAAGGTAAACATTACTGACCTGATTTGATACATGTAATGCACAGTACAAAGACAAATCTCAGGAGCAATTATCACTGAAGTAATGCATGAGAGGGCGCATACATAAGCTAATCTTCTTTTCTTTTCTTGGATTAGCGCATACATAAGCTAGTTTTCTTTTCTTTTCTTGGATTAGGTGCCAACAGATATTTTTACTTGTGCATGAATGATTTCCTGGCACTTGGAGGCGGTGGACATTTCGCTTTATGCTTGGACGGAGATCTGTAAGTTTCTCTCCCTTGCATTCAACACTGCAGCTTGCAGATTTCTTCTTTCTTACAATTTTCTGAAGTTCCATTTTTGTGATGAAATAATTTTTAATGAAGGTTATGTGGCAATAGTGGACCTTGTGATACATTTGGGAACTTGTGCTTGGCACATAATGAAGAGTTTGAGTTGAAGAATGTTGAGGTAATGTCTTCTTTAATTATTAGTCTTCTCGACCATTGCTTGTTCGTAAATATAGCTTTTGTCTCTAGTTTCCAGTACTCTTTGAGAAGCATCGCTGAAAGTAACATTAATCCTTCTTCATACAAAGCTTCTCTCGTACGAAATGGGCCACTTCAAATTGGTTCATTGCTCCAGCCCAGAATGCGATTAATCCAGCTTGGGCTGCATGAGCCCTCAGATTTTAGCTGCATGTCACCTGTCTCGCACAGAATAATACGAACCAAAAAAGTCGCACCCGTGCAAAAATAAGAGGTAGGAAAGGGAACTTAGGTGTACACTCATTTATAATTCCTAGTTGGGTCCGTATTCAGAAAAAGGGGAAAATTCTTATCTGGTTTTCAGTATTTCTACCTCTCCCCTTACTTTTCTAATCTACTAAGGATAGTCCACACATAATAACTGTGTAACAAAGGCACTTCTATTTTGGAAAAGTTTGATCTCACTTGGTCCAAAGATGAGGACAACTGGAAACTATAGTTGCTTGAATTTTTCAAGACTGCTTCTTTTGAAGCTCAGCAAAATTCAAATGATGTAATAATGCACTCATAAAAAGGTCTCTTAGAGAAGGATAAAAATAGAAAATATATTGAAGAACAATTCTCAACTGATGTGCTCTCATTTAGAAGGGGAGCCTTGGAGCAACGGTCAAGTTGTCTCCGTGTGACCTATAGGTCGTGGGTTCGAGCCATGGAATCAACCAGCATCAATCAAGTTGTCTCCGTGTGACCTATAGGTCATGGGTTCGAGCCGTGAAATCAGCTATTGATGCTTGCATCAGGGTAGGCTGCCTACATCACACCTCATTTGGGTGCGGCCCTTCTCTTGGCCCTGTGTGAGTGTGGGATACTTAGTGCACTGAGCTGCCCATTGTGTTGTTCTCGTTTACATTTTAAGTTTTATAGATTAGGGCAGGAAAAGATATCATTTTATAAGATTGTTCTAGTGTTGGGGAAGCTTATAAAACTCAAGCTGCTATGCTCTCATACCAAACCAACCTATTATTGATAAGGATTATGGCTTAAATAAGTCAAATAGGATGACAGTTTCTTTTTCTTGATGCAGCTGTGGGGTTTTACACATGCATCTCGGTACCTTACCTCGTAGCAAGCCTGGAATGTTTTTTTTTTTTTTTTTTTTTTTTTTATTTATCTGCTATAAATTATAAATATGATTATTTATTCTTTTATGTCCAAGAAGCAGCAGTCTCCATTTTAATGTTGGAGTGTTCCTGCTGTAAATGGAAAAGTTGTATGAAGAAATGAGATTCTAGTTAGTGTAGAATGTAGATTAAATCAGCTGATCATTTTGCTTGTAAGTACTCATTCTTCTTGTTTATGACATTATGAATCCTTTTTAATCATAAAAAATACAGGTCTTAGCACTCATGAGTGTTATTTTATGACCTCTTTATAATAAAAATGGGTGTTATTATACAAACCACAGCAGTTAAATATTCTGCACATAAATTGTAGTTAAGCTATTTGTGTATTGCCTTAGCTTATTGAGTATCTTGGGAATGGCTTTCCTTTTCGAAGGCCATTATATTTTTCTTCAATCTGCCCACAAATGCTGGTAATCGTAATTACACGAGGATTATTATCGATAACTAGCAAATAGATTGCACTATATCCAGTCATCTTGCGACTCTATAATTAGGATTGGATTATCTACGAATCCGTTCTTTATTTTTCCCACAACGCAATAAGGTCTCAATGTTAGATTCTGAATAACCAACAGTTTTGCTGTCGTTAGATTGTGTGAGCAATCAAGCAGAAAGGAGAAGACAAGATTGTATTCAATATCTGAGTCCGAATTGGTCCACTTAAGCAAGCGGATACATATGAATGAATGATACATCACTATTCAAAAATTGTTTTACATCACTTCTATATTATCCCACGTTTAGTGGGTACAAAGGTTTCCCTGCTTCCCCTACTATAATGGAACTATATTGAACAAAAAACCACTGAAGTTACACTTGAAAGAACAATAAATCTCTATCAGCCTCTTTTCTTCACTCTGCAAGATAAATGCGCCGACTCTGCAGCAGGAGTTCTGAGACTAGTATCTCCTTTAGCACCTCTAACTGAGCCTAACTTTCTGATTGATCCTCCCCAGGCAGCCCGAATATTCTTAAATTCCGATCCATGGATCCAACAGCTATGTACTTCGCATCTGGTCCGAATTTCAGACATGTTGCTTTACCTGCACGAGACAATAACAGGCTCCATCTAAATAAAACAGGGATGAAAGAGGACATCAAAAGCACAAATAGGCAAAAAGAGCGAGCAGAGAAAGCTTACCTGTGCCTGACAAGTCAGGGAAAGTTTTGATGAGATTCCATTCGGACTTAACACTTGCAGCTTGATGAACTCTGATTCAGCGCAATTAATTCTAATGTATCAACAGAAAGCTCCAAACAACACTCAGCATTTAAATACATAACGGAATAGAGGGCAGTCATAATCAAAGTAACAACAATGACAACTACACCTTAATCCCATTCTAGTTGGGGTAATAACTAAAGCCTCATTGATGTTTTTTCATTTTGGAGGGCTAAAGATCCTCGGAACCCAGTAAGGCGTAGGGTGATGACAAAGTACAATATATAAGCGCAAGCAAAATTAGGAGACTTTAACAACAGATGTTCTAAGGGGGTAATAATGCACCTTGTACCCAGCACGGGAAGTTTGTAAAGAAGTCTTACCTTATATCTGAGCCTCCTAATGCAAGATAACTTCCACTGTGGTCAAATTCCACTAGTACAGGAGAAGCAGCTGGTCAGTTTTTAAATGCATAGAAATTTCCATATATGACATATTTTCCTTAGAAAATGATGACAAACTGCAGTAATGAAAGACATTTCAGGTATCATTTGTACAAAAATTATCTTTAAAAGCAAGTTTGACAGGTAACCTTAACATTATGAAGCATCAGAAAGGAAAAAGGTTGAAGTATCCCAAGAGGGAAATGAATCCATATGTACATGCAACTCCTAAAGATAGTATAATCATATATATTATAGCTCATATATAAAGCAAGAAATTTGGCTTTTAAACTGCTTAGTGCGTACTAAAAGTAAAATTTTGCTACACCACTTAGCGAAGTCCTTTTGATTAACACAACTCTTCTAAAATATTTTTCGTGTCAAACTCCAGTAGAATGCACTTAGTATTTATACCTGATTGAGTTGCTGTATCTTCATCATAAGGAGTAAAGCTTCTGAAGTTTCTCAATTTGCGTAAATCCCAAAGTTTGACACCATCTTGAGCTGCAGTCTGAAAAAAAATGAAAAAAGGAAACCCACCAGTTAAAATTTTAATCATAAAACTCAGGTAATGTTGGTAAAAGAATGGTCAACAAAGGTTCATTCAGTAACAGAATACTCACTGCTAAGAAATAACCATTTTCTGAGAAGGAGATTGCAGTTACTGCTCCAACATGACCATCAAATTTTGCAACATTCGCCTATATAGCAAGCACCAAAAGGGAACCCAAGGAAAAAAAGGATGAGGAACAGTAAAAACACTGAGATAGAAGAGGAATTACATCAGTAGCTTATGCAGCTCTTCAAGAATACACACCTGGCTTTTTACATCCCATATCTTGACCATAGCCCCCGAAGTTCCTGCTCCAAGGATCAGACCATCAGGATGAAAAGCTGCAGATGTGTAGCCATCAGATTCTGAAGCATCTGCTACCTGCATTAGAACTTTAGAGTTGATGATCCAGAAATCTGAAAATTGTTTCTGGAAATGAGAGCAAAGGAGCAAGATACCTGAGCAAGGCATAAACCAGAAGCAAGTTCATAAAAACACCATGTGCCATCAAGAGAAGCCGTCACAAAATACTTATTGGTTGCATGGACTGTGACAGCTTGCACCTGAATTTATTCGCAGATGCATTAACGTTAAAAATTCACTATAGTTAACAGAGAACTAAATTTCAATTGCGGGACCATATTGTGAAGTCGAAGTAATATTCATGCTCTGAAGAACTCGTCTAATAAAACAAGGCAGGGAACAAGGTATTACCAATTTCCACAGAGAATCTTTTGTTTTTCCTACAAGCATGTGGAATGGTGTTAAAGAGCTTTCCTTCCTTTGACCCACCCAAGTATGTATATCTTTTGTTTTTCCTACAAGCATGTGGAATGGTGTTAAAGAGCTTTCCTTCCTTTGACCCACCCAAGTATGTATATCTTTTGTTTTTCCTACAAGCATGTGGAATGGTGTTAAAGAGCTTTCCTTCCTTTGACCCACCCAAGTATGTATATCTTTTGTTTTTCCTACAAGCATGTGGAATGGTGTTAAAGAGCTTTCCTTCCTTTGACCCACCCAAGTATGTATTTTAGAGGTGGAAAATAGCAATGCGGCTAGCTCTGGTAAAGAAATAATGACATCTACAGCCAGCTATCTTCTCTCTTTTCGCTCCTGTCTTTCTCTAGCTAAAAATGTTCCTTGTCTCTAATTTTGTTCATATTGCTTCCTCACAAATATTCATGGTGAAATATATACAACCATTATGTCATAAAACTAAGCATCAGCCCCTATGGAATGACTTCCATCCCAATCTTTCACCACTTCGGCATGGATCACTTTCCAATGATATTCCAGCCTAGGAAAGAAACATTCAAATGGCAAACCTAAAGCGGAGGTCGAATATCAATGCAACCAACCACAAAGTGAATTCTAAGTTTGAGAGCGCAAGCAAAAGAAGGTTACATAATCCATCTTAATTCGTCAAATCAGGATAACTAGTCACTTTCCAATGATATTCCAGCCTAGGAAAGAAACATTCAAATGTCGAACCTAAAGCGGAGGTCGAATATCAATGCAACCAACCACAAAGTGCATTCTAAGTTTGAGAGCCCAAGCAAAAGAAGGTTTTACATAATCCATCTTAATTCGTCAAATCAGGATAACTAGTAGCACCTAGTTAAAACAATTAAAAAGCCAAACAACATCATAACTTTCAGTATTAATAAATGAGATAAAAAGATGAAGTACCTCAGCACTGTGGTCCTTCAAAGTATGCCTACAGTCATAATTTCCATTTTCAGAGCTTTGCCACACACGTACTGTCTGCAAAGGTCAACTGCAGAAGTTCAATAGAACATGGAAGGCAAGAAAAATACATGCGCCAGTTATTGAATTGAACTTCAACCAATAACAGCATTTAACAAACCCATCTAAATTGATAAGTAACATCTGAAACTAAAGTTGTTCTTATGTTTCATATGTACCACTTTTCAATCCTACCTCAACCAGATCTTAACCTAGTCCTACCTCAACCAGATCTTAACATAGAAATGAAGGACAAAGGAATCACTAACGAACATGCAAGTTTGACCAACATGCCCTTTATCTTTATTTAGCATTCTGTTCTTTAAAGCATATCAAATAGTATAATTTTGTGGCAAAGCAATTGTCACTAAATATTTCCGATTTAAAGAGTTTCTGCACTTTCACAGTTAAATCTTGGATACCATATATTCCTATATCCTTCAACCCACCTTTCATTAATTCCAAACAACACCATACCACCACATGGTAGGAAACAGTGGGAGAAGTAAATGTTCTAAATGACAAAGAAGAAGATGAAGTTGACTATCAATGAGAATACGATCATGACAACTGAATCCAAAAAACAACACACAGGAAAGGAACAAGTCAATTGCAACTTCTGATCAAAGAGAGTCAAACAGGTTTACCTTATCTGCAGAGCCAGTAACTACTAGTTCACCCTCAGCAGCAAATCTGACACTGGTAACCTAAAAAAGAAGAATATGAGCCACAAATTCATTTCGGGTAAGTTTAATGAATAAATATGTATTAATCAGGATATCATGAATCAGACATTCTTGCTTGTAATAAAATAATGACGTATTGGAAAAAGATAACAGACCCTCTTTGAGTGACCACTTAGTGTCGATACAATCTGCCCTGAAGGCCGATCAAAGACCACAGCATTTGAATCAACTCCACCAGTAGCAATGATGTCCTAATACATAAGCAAAAAGAAATTTGAGCTACCAATACTATGTTTGGTGATACATCTTCTACATGAAAAGAAGACATAATTTTTTAATCGAGATAACAAGATGCAAATGCAGTGTTTGATGAGTGACAACATTTGCCACCAATACAGTGTGACTATATTTTTTGGTAAAGCACAATGCATATATTTAAATTTGACAATAAATTTATCATGAGCAATTAAATGTGTGAAGATTCAACAACAGGGAACATCCTCGAAAATTATGCAGAAGTCCTAGCACCAGACTAAACCTACCCATTAAAAATATATATAGTACAGGTTAACAGCAAAGTATTATTTGCTCATTGACCACAATGGTTTTAGCTTGATAGAATCCAAGAGGTAATCCTTAGATCTACATTTTGGTCCTAATAAAAGGTTAGTGACCTGTGATTAAGCAGGAATACAGCAATAACATTGGCTTTCAAGATTTCATTAGCTTTTCTACATCAGATTTACTACTTACATCCCTCTTAGAGGGGCATATGGAGTCTATCAGATAGCGCACCTCTACAAAAGAGTAGCCATGGTTTGAGAATGTACAGAAGGGTAATACACGAGTTGCAAAAAAAAGTGTTTCCTGTTTCGTACATCTAAAATGAAATTGTGAACTCAGACACCTAAATATGAAATGCAATCAAGCGTAGTATGTTTTTTCTTCTTCTCAAGAAATGAGTTCTCCAGAACAATACTCAACAGACATTAAGTGAACATTTTCTTTTTTTTTGATGACCGAGAAATCCGTCTGGGGCCGATCCTTTGGACCAACCGCAGCCTTCGAAACTCGGTGGATAATGGGCCCGCCCTTCTCCACTTAAATACCAGGCTTAAGTGAACATCATATGCATACTTTTGAGAAGGTTAAGAATATAAATTACTAGCTCACTTTTAAGTCCTTAGTCAAAGCACCTGATACTGTAAAAGCGTCGGACAAAGCCCAGTGAAAACTGCTCATATGCATACTTTTGAGAAGGTTAAGAATATAAATTACTAGCTCACTTTTAAGTCCTTAGTCAAAGCACCTGATACTGTAAAAGCGTCGGACAAAGCCCAGTGAAAACTGCTCATATGCATACTTTTGAGAAGGTTAAGAATATAAATTACTAGCTCACTTTTAAGTCCTTAGTCAAAGCACCTGATACTGTAAAATGTTGGACAAAGTCCAGTGAAAACTGCTGATATTCTTAAGATAAGCACTCACAATTCATGTAGAAACAAAGAAGCAACAAACCCTAGGCAACTGTACATAGCCAGAAGTTTTGCTAACAAAATGACTCAACTATCCACTTCTGTAGTTCAGAGATGCAATCAATCAAAATGATCAGTTGCTCGGCCTCGTGTGTGAACAAGAAAGGGAAGGGAATAGATGAACAAGAGTTGAAAAGGAATCAATAAAAATAGTCCAGATAAATATGGAGCCCATACCTTAGGATAATGGATATCCAGAGACAAAATGCCTGGTTTGTTTGTTTTATGAAGAGGATAACTATTCAGCTGGGTATATCTTTCAACAGCATCAACAGGAGCCAATGTTGCAGGAATCTAGGTGGCAAACAAAAGTTGTATAATCATTTTGCATTCAAACTGGGGGAAAGCTAAATAGCTCATATACTAGTGACTTTAAAATGTTCATACAATTGATTTAATAGAGGAAATCATATAAGCTAGAAGATGAGCGGGGAAAGAATAACACCATAACAACATCTTTCCGATTTATAGAGTTTTTTCCATAGAAGATATTACCTGTCGCCTTTTCCTTTGTTGTGAAAGAACAGCATTACAATCTTGAAGCTCTTTAATAACATCGCCTGATACTCCTGGGCGAATTTTCTTACCACTAGGACCCATCTCCTCCTCCTCCTCCGCAGCTATTGATACAAGTTGAGAACACAAATCAGCAAATATGGAAAGAAGCATGGCATATTATAGACCTAACAGTAAAATTAAAAAAATCAAGGACCTCTTTTCCCATTGCTTAAAGCAGCACCATTAGGTGCGGTTGTAGTTGCCGCCATGGGTACTTGTCTTTCAGCCTGCGCAAGCAATGCTCTTGCCTCGTCCCTTTCCTTTTTCAGCCTAGCAATTACCCGGCATGCAGCATCATGCTGCCAAGACAGGGCAGATACTTTCAGCAAAGAATACTTTTTTCTATAAAGAGCAAAGAATGCAACAGATAAGACATGCATGTCCATACAAGAGGCAAACAAGTAGGCAACAGAGGAATATGAAAGAAAAGGAAAGGGCCATATTTTAATCATAGAATATGAGAGAGAACATTTGAGATACAAAAAAGTAAGATAAAAAATGAGAAATATGATTGAGCATTTTTTGATGTCATAAAATCATTTGATTCATTCACAAAGACAGTGCTAAAAAGATATGGTAGGAAGGCTATCCATGAACCCCTATCAAGCCCAACAACCTATATAAACAAACAGGAATTCTTTATTTGCACCAAGAACATAAATGACAAAAGGAGCTCTACAAATTCCTTAAGCTTGTCTCAATGCTTTAAAAGATGCTCTATGTTACCTGATATAGAGCATGGCTCAGCTCTTGCCTTGCAGTATGCAATTGTTGTTCCAATGCAAAATTGGATAGCATCAGACCATCCCACTCCTATAATACAAAATAAAACTACGACTTTAAACCCATCAATGTAAAATGAAAAGATTTTTATATAGTTACTAAAAAGAAATCTAATATTACAGATCCACGTTTGACTCCAACTACCAACCTCAACACAGAATTGTGTATAGTATACATGAAATTAAAATGTGCAAGATGTAAATTTTTATCAGATATTGCATACATGCTAACAGGAGTAACAATAAGAAAACGAAAAAAAAAGACACAAGAACTAAAAAACTAAATAAAGAGATCTCAATTGTGCAACAAATGCTGCCTTTGAAAGGAGAAGGAAGAGGACATTAATCATTTGTTTCTTCACTGCAAGTACACAACACAGTTTTGGCATTTCGTTTTGAATTTTATATCATGGGTCTAAAGTGGTGCATGCCTGTTTCTACATTTCAGTTTCTTCAAAGTTGGCATAGGAAGGATCTATACAATGCCTCATATCCTTATAGAAGCACCATTCCAGCTGCTGCTTGGTGAGCCATTTGGAAGGAAAGTAACATTAGATTTAGACTCTCTAGCTCATTACACAACTTATAATGGCCTCAATATTTCGGTTCTAACTCCCCCCAGCATTACCTTTTTGCTGGTAGTTCAATATAAGTTACACTTTACCTATCAAAAAAGACTGATTTCATACTACGCCTCACCTCAGAGTTTTAGAATCTATTTATGTTGCGAATAATGCATAGAAAACGGAAGCAGAAAATCTAGGATCAGAAATACATACTATCTGAAACATTCCCAACATCCCAGGAATACTAGCGGCCTGCACAGGTCGGGGCTTCACTATCTGCAAAAGGTCCCAAGTAAAGGAAGCTGCACTATAAAAGCCCACTTGACATCATATGGTACAGAAACTTCAGAATTGCTGTCAAACACTACAAGCAAATCATGCTAATAAACTTCAAATGGATTTGTACCTTGCCAGTTTTAACTGGAACAATTTCACCCTTTGTCAGTGGCTCTCCAGTGACCGGACATTTACCATAATCCTATACAACAAAAAGAAACGGATATATAGAAGAAACACACCAAGCAAACATGAGAAAATGCAAAATAATTTTCTCATAAATCAAATGCATTTATTTATGTTACTCCAAGTTCGCATCATATTACAGAACTAGATCATACAAGCACGCATTAAAACTCCCGAAAATCAAAACAATTATCTATACAAATCAGAATTTCATGTAGACGCCAAATATACATTATACAAGGTAGACAAAAGAGAATTCTTAATGCAACAATAAACTCTCAACTCCTGGCCCCTTCAAAAGTTATCAATCTCTCTATATAATCAAAAAAGAAAATACAAAAGGGTGCCATATTAAAACAAATTAAATGAGAAAATGGAGCATCTATCTAGAAATCATTAAACACCACATAAAACATATTTTGAAAAAAAATTATGATATAGTTTACTAAAAAACTAGGAAAATTTTCCAATGATCAAATTGAAAATTAAGCGTGTAAATAATTTAATCACTCTGTTCAGTTTTTTTCCTCCGGAAAGACGCTGATTTGGCCCAAGTCAAAGATAGGGAACATCACATCAACCTAGCTATCAGGATAATCTAGGTCAGTACTCTTACTTCAGTAGGAGGGGCAGAGATGGAAGTTCGAAGAGATAGAGACCAATAAATTCCAAATTTGTGCTAATGGGTAGACATGTAGAATCATCCAACCTAATAACCTTCTTAGTTGCAATTACGTAATCATAATTTTGGGTTCTAATTTTATTTACATACAATCAATTAATCATTTTTTTAGGACGGTGGTATTCAGGCCAGTTTGCACACACCTCGACTATTCCACCGGGTACTTGTTACCTTATACCAGCAAAGATACTAGGTAACTACAATTAATCAACCATATTACACTTTACAGACAAATATTACACTCGGTATGGGAGCTATATGAATCTTCTACTATTCACTCTGATCTTATCATGTCCATTTGGTTTTTATATTCAGAAATTCTCTTTACTTTTTTGTTTATGACACTGGTGTCCGGGCCAGCTTGCTTACATCCCGACTAATTCCATTCGTATCTCCTACCAGTACAAGTACCGATTTACTATGTCCCCCAAAGACTTAGACATATGGGAAAAACTACCTAGTATTATTTACTCCATTGGTATTTGAACCTAAGACCTCATTTTAAGCAGTTCTCTTTACTAAGCACTTATAAAACCCTCCATTCATACACATTCTCAAATTTTAATCCAAATGATTAAGATAAGCAAAACAAAACAACTTCCACAAAAAAAAAAAAAATCCCCATGAAAATATTTTCACGCACTAAACACACAGAGTAATAAAAAAACTAACCGAGATGTGTCTTTCGATTAAACGCTTCTCAAAAATAAGTCCAGATTTCATTGATACTACTGGCTCTTCCGGTACCTCACCGGAAACTGTACGGACAGTTGAAAAAACATAGAAAATGATAAATCAGATACAAAAAACATAAAAGCACATATTAAAGGTATGAAGAAAATGCATAAAGAGTACGTATACAAGGGATTGGGAGTTACTTGAACAGTTCATTGTTGAAAATTGAGAGCTAGGGTTTTGGATTGAGAGCTGGGTTTCTAGTTCGCCGTGAGCAGAAGCAAAAGCAGCTGAGGAGCAGCGAGAGCTAAAGAGGAAAAAAAATATCAAAATGAATTCTTGTAAAAATAGAATTGATACCCGACCCGAAGTGAAACGGACGGATCATGATCCGTCTTCCTCTCTTTGTATTTTTATTTTTATTCAAAATACTTTTGAATTAGGAATTTAACTAGGTAAGTACTAGCTCTTGTCCTTTTAACTTTAAAAAATAATTTAACTGAATTGTACTTATTTATTCTTTGATCTCATTTAATCACTATTATTTCTTTCACTATATTAATTTATTTTCATATTCATAAGATTAAGGGTAAAGGTAGAAAAAATTAACTAATGCTTTCTTCTTCTTTTTAAATGACAAGTATTTTGAACTGATTATTTTAGTAACATAACAAAAGAGAGAGAGAGTGTGTATATATTAGCACACCCATATTTACAATAGGCTCTTTGTAATCACCTCAGTATATGGTGTTATCAAACTATATTTCTGAATTATTAGGTTGTTATTTTGTAAAATAGTATTTTGAGTTACACTATTATATAGATATTATTTATATCATTGCTGTATTTTTTATATTCTCATTGTATAAATTTAATACCTAAAGCTTAAAGTTTTAAATCGTCCTGATCATATATTACAATATAATCTCAGTGTCAATAAACGCGAAATGTCATGAATCCTTTACTTTATACCAACAAAAATATTTCTTTATGTTTGACTTAAGAAAAAGAAGTAAAAATGACGTGTGGTAGCCACTAAATAAGGTAGTGTTTGTTTTTCACCAATTTTAATACTGAGTAAAAATAGTCACTACTCTATTAAAATTAGTTTGAAAAGATAGATTTACCCTTTCTTCTGTTTTTATATTTCCAGACCCTTATTTTATACGTTCAGAGGCAAAATTTGAGAGTCAAAATTTCAGAGGCAAATTTCGTTCCCTCAGTATCAGTATCGTTCCTTGCATGCAAATCATTGTTCGATTTTGTTCCTGCCCAGCGATCCCTGCTTGTAGTTTGTTGCGCTTAATCTATTCTCCTTTGTCATCTTCTCTGCATCGACCCAACAAACTGGTATATTTTTTATTTTGCTTTTATGCATTTTTCTTTTTGTATATCTGTAATCGTGATCAATGCGTGTTTGGCATCAAGTATGTGTGAAATTTCAAAAATAATGATTATAACTTGATTCAGTGTGGAATAAGGAGCGGATTTTTGTGAGGACATTATTCAGAATATTTTGGTATTGAAATGTTCTTGTGGTTCAATCAATATATTTGATTATGTAAGGACATTTCATAAAAATAGTATTATAAATTCATAAGCTAACCGTGTTTATGAATTTCTAGTTAAGTGTGCTTCTATACAAGTTAAGGACTAAGTGTCCTTAACTTTTGAAGTTGGAACTCAAAGTTAAGGACCAAGTGTCCTTAACTTTTGAACTTGGAACTCAAAGTTCAGGACCAAGTGTCCTTAACTTTTGAACTTGTAACTCAAAGTTCATGACCAAGTGTCCTTAACTTTTGAACTTGGAACTAAAAGTTAAGGACACTTGGAACTCAAAGTTAAGGACCATGTGTCCTTAACTTTTGAATTTGGAACTCAAAATTAAGGACCAAGTGTCCTTAACTTTTGAACTTGAAAATCAAAGTTCAGGACCAAGTGTCTTTTAACTTTTGAAACTTGTAACGGTAAATTCTGGACCTATTATCCTTAACTTTAAGATGCATCTACTTAGGTCCTGGATTTTAGTCCGAATTTTTTATGTTCTTTTTCCTTCTTTTTAGTGTGCTAATGGAAAGAGATCGCGTTTTCGAGTTTGATGTTTGGTGTAATTCGATGAGCTATTGGAAAGGAGATTTACAATATAAAGAAATAATAAAAAGTTTCTTGTCGAACAATCAATGGAAGAAGTTGAGAGCTGGTATTTTCGGAAACTTTTTCCGATTACAAAGTGTGAAGTTTTGTGGTAAACTTATTCATTGTGTGTTGCTTTCAGAAATTGTAAGCAATGACCCTAATTCAATGACATTGAAAGTTTTTGACCAGGAAGTGAAGTTTACACGTGAAGCGTTTCATATAATTACTGGTTCGAAATGTTCTTCTTTAGTGGACTTCAAAGTTTTGCGTGAAAGGGAGAATAGGCTTTCGAAAGTCTACTTCCCTGGAAAGGATAGAATTGAGTTAGGCGGCTTGTTTAATTTTATTACTAGTCACCCAGACGGTACAGCTGCATCATTTGTAGGCAGCGATGATGATGCGGTGAAGTTGGCAACAATTTATTTTGTTGAATCTATTTTGATGGGGAAGCGGAAGAATCAGAATGTGTCCGATAAGCTAATGAAAATTGTAGATGACGATGAACTCTGCTCTTCTTTCAAATTGGGGCTCTCTTTATTATGAAACGTTAGTAAAATCATTGAAGAGTTGTTTGAAGCCCAAACGAAATACTTCAGACAATGGGAATGAGAATGAGAAAGAAAAGAGAAAGATAAAGACAGGGACAGTTATACTATACTTAGCTTCCCTTTTGCTTTTTGTGTTTGGATTATGGAAGTATTACCAATTTTCCAGGAAAAACAATTTGTGAACTTTAGAGAATGTGGGTTTCCTCGGATGTTATGTTATTCAGATATGAAATCTTCATAATATGATTCTCTGTGTAAAAAATACTTCCATAATGAAAATGTAAGTTAATCTGATTACTAGCTATTTTTTTTGGTTTATGTGTTTTAGTTCTGAAAACTTAAATTTTTTTCCTTATATAATAGGTGTATTAGTTGATCGAGGTGGTACCATTTGTTTCTTGTGAAGAAGATACGGAGCCTGTTAGTGTGCATGAGCCATTGTCTCAAGATCAAAGTTCAATGCCTTCCAACACACAATTTGATGAAGCCTTGCTTAAGGAAATTGTTAACGTAGGTTTTCTGTATTTTAATAGCATTAGTTTTTTATTTGATTATTTTTGCTTAAGAGACTTTTTTGTTTTTATGATTTTTGATTCGGAGATTATCGGAGAAGTTCAAAAAGGATATGTAGGCAGAAATTACTAGAAAAAATCAAAAAATAGTTATATCAGAAAAAAAAAAAATCAAAATGACATCAAGGTAATATCATTAATTTCAGTGCTTGTAACTCTAAGCTAAGAACACCATGTCCTTAACTTTTGAGCTGGTAACTCAAAGTTAAGGACCAAGTGTCCTTAACTTTTGAACTTGAAACTTGAAGTTCAGGACCAAGTGTCCTTAACTTTTGAACTTGGAACTCAAACTTCCGGACCAAGTATCCTTAACTTTTGAATTGAAACTCAAACTTCAGGACACCATGTCCTTAACGTTTGAACTTGTAACTCAAAGTTAAGGACCAAGTGTCCTAACTTTTGAACTTGAAACTTGAAGTTCAGGACCAAGTGTCCTTAACTTTTTAACTTGTAACTCTAAGTTCAGGACCAAGTGTCCTTAACTTTTTAACTTGTAACTCCAAGTTAAGGACTATCTGTCCTTAACTTTTTAACTTGTAACTCTAAGTTAAGGACTACATGTCCTTAATTTTGAGCTTGTAACTTGAAGTTAAGGACATGGGACTACATGTCCTTAACTTCTTAACTTGTAACTCTAAGTTCAGGACCAAGTGTCCTTAACTTTTTAACTTGTAACTCTAAGTTAAGGACTAGTTGTGCTTAATTTGTGAGTTTGTAACTTGAAGTTTAGTAACTCTAAGTTCAGAACAAGTGTCCTTAACTTTTTAACTTGTAACTCTAAGTTAAGGACTGTTTGTCCTTAACTTTTTAACTTGTAACTTGAAGTTTAGGACTATCTGTCCTTAAATTTTTAACTTGTAACTCTAAGTTAAGGACTACATGTTCTTAATTTTTGAGCTTGTAACTTGAAGTTAAGGACAGGGGACTACATGTCCTTAACTTTTTAACTTGTAACTTTAAGTTCAGGACCAAGTGTCCTTAACTTTTAACTTGTAACTCTAAGTCAAGGACTAGTTGTGCTTAATTTGTGAGTTTGAAACTTGAAGTTTAGTAACTCTAAGTTAAGAACAAGTGTCCTTAACTTTTTAACTTATAACTCTAAGTTAAGGACAACATGTCCTTAACTTTTTAACTTGTAACTTGAAATTTAGGACTACATGTCCTTAACTTTTTAACTTGTAACTTGAAGTTTAGGACTACCTGCCAACTTTTTAACTTAATTTCTTTCACAGGATTTGAAGAAAAACCTAGGATCAAATATTGATACTTTGTTGAAGATTCTTGTCAAACCTCATGAAAGGACCATAGAGAGAGAATCTAGTGTTCCAATTAGTAAAGATGCAGTTGATGATCATTGTGATGGTACAAAACATAGTGTTCCAATGAACAAAGATGCGGGTGATGATCAATGTGATGATACAGATGTGCATGCAGAAGATCATTATGAAAGTGATTATAGATATGCGCATCTAGAAGATGAAACTGATATCGGCACTGAAATTGGGAAAGGTTAGATATAGATTTTGAATTTGTTGTCATTGAAATTTATATTCAATAGCGTAATACATATAAACTTTTTTTTGATTACAAATATATGTAGAATCAATTGATGGAGTGGAAATTCAATATGTGGGAGAATGTCAAGACCAGAAAAATCCAAAAGAGACAGAAGTAACAGAAATAATTTGTAAATGTGGAGTGCAATCTCAGGATTTAGAAAATCCATTGGGAACAAGTGTAAGTGAGATTGTATGCAAATGTGTTGAAGAAATATGTGATCTCTCTACACCTCTCTCACTTAGAGAGAAATTTGGAAATCAAAATGATGCCAATCAAAGTTAGATGAAATTTTCATGATATGTTAAATGTTAGTTTTAGTAAACTATTAGTAAAGGGTATTAATTGTAAATGTTAGAGAATCTTTTGAAGTTGCAAGGGAAGAAGATGGAATATCAAGAGAGAAGTGGAGGACAATCTCAAGACTTAGAAAATACCCAAGGTGCAAGCATAAGTGAGATTATTTGCAAATGTATAGAAGGAACATATGATCTCTCTACACCTCGCTCTCTTACCGACAATATTGGAAGCCAAGAAAATGCTAATGAAGATAATGATTTAACTGGCATGATCTTGACAGTTGCAAAAGGTTATATGGAGTTTTTTTTTAATTTTATACATGTTTGTTTTAATCAAAGATTAGTAACAAGTAATAATTGTATTAGCTCTTGTAAATATTCTGCAGAATCTTGTGAACTTGCAATCGAAGAACATGGAGAATAGTTGCAAGATAAAGAAAATGCGCAAGTGCAAGATAAAGAAAATGCAACCAATATGTCAGCTCAATTGTCTGTTGAAAAAAATACAAAAAGGCATTGTGGACAACACAAGTATTGATTGTGTCCTTAATATTATATTCATAATTAAAATTGCCAGTACAATTCAAAAATTATGTCCTTAATTTTTGTCTCTTCATTTGACAATTTGTCGTAGAATTGACGACTTGCAACAAACTAATGTATGTGTAGTGTTGTCTGCAGAGCAAAACAAAGATGAAGCCATTAACCAATATACTAGGAAAAGGAAGAGAGATAGTATTGGTTTTGATGGTCCATCATTTTCTATTCTTACCCCTACTCCTCCAACTATACAAATGAGCATTGATGAGGGTTTGTCTATAGAGGTTGAAGGAAATATTGAAGAAGAGCTTGGTCAAGGGAAAAGGAATAAGAAGCTTAGTTGGCAATTGAAATCTCCTTTTGAACAGGAAAGAAAAATAGGAACATCGATGGCGCGCAATGAAAATAATCCCTAGTGTACGGGATGGATAAGATTAAAATATACTCATACATGTATATTTCATTATGCCAAAGATGATGCAAACTTATTGAAGAAATTCATTGGGTGGTTGGGAAAGGATAAAAGGAAAGGTGGGTCGCAAAAAAGCGTAAGTCCCTAAATGTATTCATTATTTGTTAATTGCTTAAATTCGTGTCCTGAACTTGTAATTTTAAATTTAGTACTAAGTGTATTGAGCTTGCAATTCCTAAAGTTAAGTGTCCTCAACTTTTGAGATTGCAAGTCTAATTTCAGGACCAAGTGTCCTTAACGTTTGAACTTGTAAATGTAAGTTCATGACCTATTGTCCTTAACTTTTTGAACTTGTAACTGTAAGTTATGGACCTATTGTCCTTAACTTTTGAACTTGGAACTCGAAGTTCAGGACCAAGTGTCCTTAAATTTTGAATTTGTAACTGTAAGTTCAAGACCTATTGTCCTTAACTTTTTAACTTGTTAGTCTAAGTTCAGGACAAAGTGTCCTTAACTTTTGAACTTGGAACTCAAACTTCAGGACCAAGTGTCCTTAAATTTTGAATTTGTAACTGTAAGTTCAAGACCTATTGTCCTTAACTTTTTAACTTGTTAGTCTAAGTTCAGGACAAAGTGTCCTTAACTTTTGAACTTGTAAGTCTAAGTTCGGGATCAAGTGTCCTTAACTTTTGAATTTGGAACTCAAAGTTCAGGACCAAGTGTCCTTAACTTTTGAACTTGGAACTCAAACTTCAGGACCAAGTGTCCTTAACTTTTGAACTTCTAAGTCTAAGTTCATGACCATGTGTCCTTAAATTTTGAACTTGAAACTTGAAGTTCAGGACCATGTGTCCTTACTTTTGAACTTGAAACTTGAAATTTAGGACCAAGTGTCCTTAACTTTTGAACTTGTAACTGTAAGTTAAGGACTGCGTGTTCTTAACTTTTGAACTTGTAAATGTAAGTGAAAGACTACCTATTGTCCTTAACTGTTGGGCTTGTTAGTCTAATTTCAGGACCTATTGTCCTTAACTTTTGAGCTTCTTGGCCTAAGTTCAAGACCTAGATGTCCTTAATTAGGAAATGAGGACTAACTTCTAACTTTGATATTTTCAAAATTTTCAGGGGACAAATTGATATATATGCAGACGATAATGGTGTGATAAAGAATCCATATAAATTGTACCATCAAAAACTCAGTAGAAAAATGTTCTTCCTTGAGCTTTCAGACAATAGCTTTGTACTTGATGATAAGCTTTGATAATTCGCAAGGCATTTTTTTGTTTATTCTTAATTTATTGTTTTTTAATTATTTATGACTGATGGATTTGTTTTATTTTTTTGCATTTTTATGAAGAATATTGACATTGCCCTGTATTATTTGAGAAAGAAGGAATGCTACCACCCTTGCGCTCATCCTCTTCATTGTACAACTATACTTTTTGATGACTATATGCTACTTGTATATAAAGATTTCAGTGAAGATGCTACAGATGAATTTTGGTGTGGTGATAATCAATTGGTTCTGACACCATATATGTGGGGTGACAATCGTAGATGTGGAATTGCTTGGACAGAGGTTGACAAAATCTTTTTTTCATGTCGCCTTCCTTTAGAAGATAATGATGTTGTGACACATTTTCTTTTGGGGGTATTGGACTTGAACGAGAAAAAGATTGATGTGTACGATTCCATATATAGTGATCCACATGAGAAAGGAATGAATCACATTGAAATGTATGCACGCATGATCCCCCACTTGCTAAAGTTCTCACAGTTTGAGAAAAATCACAAGTCTTTGGAAATGCATTCAACAAATTTGATATTCAGTGGCATAGATCACCACACCAAACTGGATTGTACGTGTTGTCATTTGCTATATAATTTATATGTACTTTAGATTTATTTTATTAAAGATATAGTTTAATTGACTCCATATCTTACATTTTTCTTAGGACTGATTGTGGTGCATTCCTAATCAAGTATGTGGAGTTGTTGATGATGGGAAAGGATGTGGAGAAATTCCAACCTGAAGACATAACAAACTTTAGAAAAGAACTTGCAGCAAATCTTTGGGCACATGGAAAGTGGAAAAGAAATTCTAGTTATAATACACCACTAGAAAATGTCGGCGACGACTATGATAGTGAAAATGAAACCTCCTGCCCAAAGAAGCTGTAGTTTAGTTGTAAAGAAAGTTAGTTGTAGTTGATTTTTGGTATAAAATTGTTGTAAAGAATTTTGAAATGTCTTGTAAATTGTTCACAGCACACTTTTATTTTTTTTGCATAGCATAATTTTTTGTCACAGCTATGCCAAATTATAATTTTAGAAGTAATATGAAGGCATTAATTTCTTTGTTTATGTTAAGTATTGATTTGTCCATTTGCAATCCCTAAATTAAGTGTATTGAGCTTGTAAGTATTAGTTCAGGACCAAGTGTCCTTAACTTTTGAACTTGGAACTCAAAGTTAAGGACCAAGTGTCCTTAACTTTTGAACTTGGAACTCAAAATTAAGGACCAAGTGACCTTAACTTTTGAAATTGGAACTCAAAGTTAAGGACCAAGTGTCCTTAACTTTTTAACTTGGAGCTCGAAGTTCAGGACCTATTGTCCTTAACTTTTGGGCTTGTTAGCCTAAGTTCAGGACCTATTGTCCTTAACTTTTGAGCTTGTTAGTCTAAGTTCAGGACTTTAGGAACTATTGTCCTTTAACTTTTGAACTTGTAAATGTAAGTTCATGACCCATTGTCCTTAACTTTTGAACTTGGAACTCAAAGTTAAGGACCAAGTGTCCTTAACTTTTGAACTTGGAACTCAAATTTAAGGACCAAGTGACCTTAACTTTTGAAATTGGAACTCAAAGTTAAGGACCAAGTGTCCTTAACTTTTTAACTTGGAGCTCGAAGTTCAGGACCTATTGTCCTTAACTTTTGGGCTTGTTAGCCTAAGTTCAGGACCTATTGTCCTTAACTTTTGAGCTTGTTAGTCTAAGTTCAGGACTTTAGGAACTATTGTCCTTTAACTTTTGAACTTGTAAATGTAAGTTCATGACCCATTGTCCTTAACTTTTGAACTTGGAACTCAAAGTTAAGGACCAAGTGTCCTTAACTTTTGAACTTGGAACTCAAATTTAAGGACCAAGTGTCCTTAACTTTTGAAATTGGAACTCAAAGTTCAGGATCAAGTGTCCTTAACTTTTGAACTTGGAACTCTAAGTTAAGGACTGCTTGTCCTTAACTTTTGAAATTGGAACTCGAAGTTCAGGACTGTCCTTAACTTTTGAGCTTGTTAGCCTAAGTTAAGGACCTATTGTCCTTAACTTTTGAGCTTGTTAGTCTAAATTCAGGACCCATTGTACTTAACTTTTAACCTTGGAACTCAAAGTTCAGGACCAACTTTTGAAAAAGAAACAAAAAGCACGTAACCGCAAAGAAACTTTGAAAATTCAGGACATCTGCTCAAAGAAAAACAATCTAAATGAATCCAATTTATAGCAAAAACTTAAAAGAGTAAATAAACATAAGTGGATATATCTACTAATCTCTATGCTTCTTTGAAAATGGATGGATTGCCAGAGAATATATACAAGTTGTTCTATTATGACAAATTCTTCTGCAACGACTACATTTGAATGTTATTTTTGATGACTCGGTAGCTGGAATATGCCTTTTCTTCTGCCTTCTACCTGGTGGCACTTTGAAATCTGGAGGTTTAATAATTTGTGAATTAACACTCTCTGGTACAATCCAAGAATCAGTATGTCCTACATGATGTATTTGTCTTTCATATTTTTTCAGCCAAGATTCCTTTAAGTACCAGTGCGAGCAGAAATTGGACTTCTTGATATTTCTCTTCTCGATAGCTGCAATTGCATGTATGCATGGTAATCCATCAAATTGAAACTGAAAACAATCACATGTTCTTTTGTTTAAATCCACCAAGAAAGTAATTCCTTCTTCCTTAACTCTAGAACGCCATGAATCAACATGGAAGACCTTCAATGTTGAAAAATTATAAGTTAGTACATTATGTTAAATTATCATTAAAATAATAATCTAAATAAAGAACATAACTTACATCTAAAGTAAATGATAAATCTATATTTTTCTTCAATTCCTCTTCTACCCAACAAGAAACGTCATAAAAAGTTTCTTCTGCTTCATTTCTTCTTTCATAAAACCAACGTTGTAGTTTCACTTGGATGAAATCCATCATTCTTAATATAGGAAGCTTCCTTGCTTCTAATAGCACAAAATTCATTGACTCAACTATGTTTGTTGTGAGCATGTCATATCTTCGCCGTGGACTACAAGAACGTGCCCACCTTTCCGGTGGTTCTTCCATCAAGTAGTCAAAAGTCTTCTTATCTACTTTTTCTATATCTAACATGTATAGATCAAATTCTTTGCGCCTGTATACTCTTGCAGCACTTTGAAAAAAGTTTTATGACCTCACTTTTCACTTTCTTTCGCTTTAGGTTCTGCTCCAAGTGATAGATACAAATCCCATGGTGGCTTTCAGGATATACCTTTTCAATGCCATATGCAATACATTGATGCCTATCTGATAAAAAAATTAGATTCTCACGGCTCCCAATTGCATTGTGAACCTCACTAAAGTACCACTCATAGGAATTATTATTTTGAGATTCTGCAATTCCAAAGGCTAGTGGGAATATTTGGTTATTTGCATCCTTTGAAACTGAAATCATTAAAACACCACGAAATTTTGACTTCAAAAAAGTTCCATCAACAACAATCACTGGTCTACAATGATTCCAACCATCTATTAATGATCCATATGCATAAAACATATAAAGAAACCTGAAAATACAGTATAACAGAAGGTTAACGGAAGTTAAGGATACGTAGTCCTTAACTTAGACTAACAAGCTCAAAAGTTAAGGACAAGTAGTCCTGAACATCAAGTTACAAGAACAAAAGTTAAGGACAGGTAGTCCTGAACTTAGACTAACAAGCTCAAAAGTTAAGGACACTTGGTCCTTAACTTAGAGTTACAAGTTCAAAAGTTAAGGACAATAGGTCCTGAACTTACAGCTACAAATTCAAAAGTTAAGGACATATAGTCCTTAACTTAGAGTTATAAGTTAAAAACTTAAGGACATGAAGTCCTGAACTTTCAGTTCCAAGTTCAAAAGTTAAGCACACCATGTCCTTAATTTTTAACTTGCAACTTTAAGTTAAGGACCAAGTGTACGTCCTTAACTTTTTCACTGGTTATGACAACATGTCCTAAAGATTATAAAACAGACTAATAAACTCTTTTTTGATTGTTTACCTGTTGTTGTCGTCTATCTTTATGTTAGTATATGTTCCCGGATTTTTACTTTTCATCATATACAAGTATGAATACAATAATTCATAATTCTCTTCAGGAGTTCCTCTTATTAAATTTGAAGCACGTTGAATAGCACGCTATGCCTTGTGATACTCAATGTCTAGTCCATGCAATTTTTGCATTTCTGCCATGACAAAGGCTGGCGTAACTTCAAACCTTGGATCTCGAAGATTGTCAATAATGTAACCACTAGTCAACTTTGAGTTGCATGCCTTTGATCAGCTTTCATAGTATTAACTGAGCAGTCATGATTTTTCTCAACCTTTATTATCTTGAACAATGTTGAATCTTTAATTCTGAAAGCACGCACACACCACCCACACCTATCATCATTGCATTTCAACGAATATCTTGTTGAGATTGATCTAACAACCTTGAATTGAAAATGTCCTTTAATTGCTATATTCGAAAAATAATTAATTATACTCTTCTTTTTGTCAAATATTGATCCCACTTTTATTTCATCCAACGAAGCATTTTCTCTTAATATCGTAGTTGGGGATTCTTTTTGTTTCGAATTTGAGCTTCGTCTAGTTAGTTGAGTAGAGGTTTTTTCAGCAACTTCTTCTATTATCGGTGCACTCTCTAAGCCTTGAATACCTAAAGCCTGTTCATTGTCAATCTCTATAATGCGTAGTCCTTCCACTTGAATAGAATCAAATGTTTGAAGCACTTCTTCAGTTATTGGTTGAGCTTAACCATATCTATTTCCATTATTTGTTGGCATTTCTTTTGATTGTCATCAACAATGAAACGACATGTGAATGACTTTTTAGTAACTCTATACATGTGTGAAGATCTAAATCTTTGGATACAAGCATTCCCTTGCTTGTTCCCAGGTCGATATCAAACCATATCATTGCTTCAAACTTGTCTTTATCCAATTCAATAACTTCAAAGACCTGTTTAATGAAATCTTCAAATCGAATTGCCTCAGGTACTAGAACGAGCTTTGTTTGATGATCAAGATACTTATAGTCTGTAGTACATCTACCATTTAAAGCAACAATAGTACATATTGTTTCCATCCTGCAAGTCAAGAGAATGGGAAATTCAGGACATATTTATAGAGGAATCCTTGTATAAATTAAGTACAGGAACTGTAAGTTCAGGACCAAGTGTCCTTAACTTTTGAACTTGGAACTCAATTTAAGGACCAAGTGTCCTTAAATTTTTAACTTGAAACTCAAAGTTCAGGACCAAGTGTCCTTAACTTTGAAACTTGGAACTCAAAGTTAAGGACCATGTGTCCTTAACTTTTGAACTTGGAACTCAAAGTTAAGGACCAAGTATCCTTAACTTTTGAACTTGGAACTCAAAGTTAAGGACCAAGTGCCCTTAACTTTTTAACTTGAAACTCAAAGTTCAGGACCAAGTGTCCTTAACTTTTTAACTTGTAAGTCTAAGTTCAGCACCAAGTGTCCTTAACTTTTGAACTTGTAACTCAAAGTTTAGAACTGCCTGTCCTTAGCTTTTGAAATTGTAAGTCTAAGTTCAGCACCAAGTGTCCTTAACTTTTTAACTTGTAACTCAAAGTTAAGAACTGCATGTCCTTAACTTTTGAGCTTGGAACTCAAAGTTCAGGACCATGTGTCCTTAACTTTTGAACTTGGAACTCTAAGTTCAGGACCATGTGTCCTTAACTTTTGAACTTGAACTCTAAGTTAAGGACTGCCTGTCCTTAACTTTTGAACTTGGATCTCAAAGTTCAGAACCTATTGTCCTTAACTTTTGAACTTAGATACAAAAGTTAAGGACATTGTATCCTTAACTTTTTCAATACAATATGCAAAATCATGACACTATGTCCTTAATATTAGGAACAACAATCATGTTAAGAACTCCAAATCCTTAACATTATGTCCTCAATATTTATGGAATAAACACAGGACGCGATGTCCTTAACGTTATCAATCTAGAAAAGCAAAAAAAATCAAATTCCTAGTAACAAAAAAAAATCAATAGAAACACACAAAAGCATAACTTACTGTAATTTTATGTCGAATTTTGGACGAAAAAGTTGAATTCTCTTATTTGAAATCGGAAGAGAAACCTCTGCAATTTTGGACGATCACAGCCTTTACAAGTTAGTTACGTTTAGTTTGAGCTGCTGCTGCTGCTGCTGATCATTAATAAGGAGTGTGGGTATAAGCTTATAACAGAAGGGTATTTTTGTCCAGGCTGGTAAAAATTTATTAAAGTAGTGGCTAAAGACTAAAGACATTTAAAATAGCGATTTAAAGATAAAGACAAGTGCTATTAACGGCTATTTGTGCACATCTCCCGAAAAAGAATTAGTTATCTGCACGTGAAACGTTATGTTGCAAATCGATAATAAATTGAGTGAATATCTTAAAACCTCCCTAAACTATCACATTTTTGTCAGTTACCTACTTAAACTATTTGGTATCCCCAAAACCCTCCCCTAACTATAGGCATCTATATATTAAAAAACCCTCGTCAATTTTTTAGTGGTGAGTGTGATACACCCTTCTATTTACTCAGCCTAATCTGATATCAATTTAATTAAGAATTCTAAATAATAATAAAAAATAATTAAATGATAGGATTTTCCCAATAACTGTGATGACCCAAAGGGTCATTTTATAAAATTAGACTTCGTTCCATGCTAAATTACCATAAAAAGACAAAAATTAAATACCTCGATTTGCATGCGCAATCCGGGCGTGAAACCGAAAAGCTTTTATGAAATTATGAGAAATAGTGATTTTTAGAATTTAAATTTGATAAAAGTTGACTTTGGTCAACTTTTTGAGTAAACGGACCCGAATCCGTGTTCTGATGATCTCAGGAGGTCCGCAGTAAAATATGAAACTCGGACATATGCTCGGAAATGAATTCCGAGGTCCCAAGCCTTAGAAATCAATTTTTGAAAGAAATTATTTTGCTGAAATGTTTATGAATTAAAGAAAAGAAATAATTTTTAAAATCATTGGTATCGGGTCCGTATTTTGGTTTTGGATCCCGGTACAGCTTTGTTATGATATTTAGAGGTTAACTGTGGAATTTGGTGAAAAAACGGAGTTCGTTTGACGTGATTCGGACATCCGGTTGGAAAATTATGAACTTTAAGAGTTTTTGTTGAAAATGATGAGTTTTGAGGTTTAATTCATAGATTTACATGTTATTTTCATGATTTTATTGCACGAGCAAGTCCGTATGATATTTTTAGACTTGCGTGCATGATTTGTTTAGAGCCCCGAGGGCTCGTGTGAGTTTCGGATAGGCCACGGGGTGTTTTACACCTGAAAATAACTGATGGTTTTCATTCTTTTGGTGTCCAAGTTTATGTGCTATGCGATCGCATAGGCTAGACTGCGATCGCATAGTGTAGCCTTCAGGAGTCCCAAGCTTTGTGCTATGCGAACGCAACTCCTGGTGTGCGATCGCAAAGCACTGTCCAGGTAAGATGTGCTATCGCACAATGTACTACGCGACCGCATTGTGCAATACCCCCTTATCCTGTGCGATCACATATCTTTACCCACGATCGCAAAGTTACCCAGCCCAACTAATATAAATATCGAATTAAAACCGAACAGAACCCTTTCTTCTCTAATTTTTCGAGGTTTCAGCACTAAAAACGAGTTTTCTTCTACAATCTTCATCCCCAATTCATAGGTAATCAATTCCAAACCTTGTTCTTTCAATTCCTTACTATTTTGCATCACTTTTAAAACAAAAACAAAGAATTTTCATTGTAAAAATCTAAGATTTGGGTAGAATTAGGGAGTTGTAAAAATTGAATATTTATATCAAATTAAGGTCGGATTTCAAAACTAATAGCATATTTGGGTTCGTGGGTGAATGAGTAAATGTAATTTGGTCCGAACCCCGAGTTTAGACCAAGCGGGCCCGGGGTCGGGTTTTCATTTTTTTTTATAGAAAACTTAGGAAAAAATATATTTTTCAAGAAAGCTAGTTCCTTTAGCATTGGTTAATGATATTAAGTTAATTTTGATTAGATTCGAGCAAGTTAGAGGTGAATTCAAAAGGAAAAGCAATAATTGAGCAGTGAGCGGCCTGCGGAATTGAGGTAAGTGTTTGGTCTAACTTTGGCTTGAGGGAATAGGACTCCCCACTTGTTTGCTATGTGAAATGCATGGGTGTGGTGTATAGGTGTGGTGACGAGTATCTATGCACCACCCAAGTTGTTTGTTAAACATTATCCCCTTTACCGTTCCCCACTTATTTGATCATTGTCTTAACTGTTATATGTTCATTATTGTTTCTATGACTATTTGGCCTTGTTGAATTGTTGTTAGTTATTGTTGTGACTATTTGGAAAGAGTGTTGGTTGTTTGAGATGGTTTCTTGGTGATATAAACATGGTTGAGAGGTTTGGTATTGTTTTTATGAATTAAAGGTATTTATGTTTGATATTCCTGTTGGTTTCATGGTTGAGAGGTTATTGATGAAGTTATGAGACAAATGCAGTTTATTATTTATAATTGTTGAGACAAAAATATGGTGAAAGATTTGGCCTGAATTGTGAAATTTTGAATAAATTGATGTGATATGTCTGGTGGGAGCGGGTTGCACGCCGCAACAAGGAGTGATAAGGGTGGACAGGTGAGATCGGGTTCCACGCCGCAACAGGAGCAATAAGGGTGATATATTTAGGGAGGAGCAATAAGGGAGGACAGGTGGGAGCGGGTTGCACGCCGGAACAAGCAGCGATAAGTGAGGACATTAATATTTTACTGATTTTTAAGGAAAAGAAAATAAGAGTTTTGAAAAGTTAAAAGGTCTATTTTACTGCTCTTTAAATATTTTTGCACTATTTCAATTCAAAGTTAAAGTTTGGAACTTAGAAGAGTTATTTGAGAATTGGTTATAACTGAGTTATTTTATTTTGTTGCAGCACTTATTTATTTATTTGTTTAGAATTATTTCTGGCTTTATTATTTATTGTTGTTATCGATTATATTGCTGAAGCCCGACTTAGCCTCGTCACTACTTCGCCGAGGTTAGGCTCGACACTTACTCAGTACATGGGGTCGGTTGTACTGATACTACACTATGTGCTCTTTTGCACAGATCCAGGTACTAGTCAACAGTAGAGGATTCCAGGACGACCACCCGATTCATTTGGAGACACGAGGTACATCTGCAAGCGTTCGCAGATTCCGAGAATCTTCTCCTATTTTTACATACACTGTCTTTCAGCCATTATTTGTAGTATTCTTTAGTAGTTCGTGGATTGTGACACCAGACTCTGGGGTAGTTCTAGATTTATTTATATTATTAGTTTCGTGGCTCGTTTTAATTAGTTAATTGTCTATTTCTCTTTATTATATCGGGCATCATTCATTATAAGTCAATAGACTCAGTTTACTTTAGATTATTTTATTATGTCTAAATGGATAAATAATGCAAAGTAGTTAATCGAATTCTAACATTAGCTTGCCTAGCAAGTATGGGGTTAGGCGCCATCACGATCCCTAAGGTTGGGAATTTGGGTCGTGACAAGTTGGTATCAGAGCACTAGGTTTACTTAGGTCTCACAATCCACGAACAAACTTAGTAGAGTCTGAAGGATCGGTACAGAGACGTTTGTACTTATCTCTCAGAGGCTATTGAGTTAGGAAACAACTCCATTTTTATTTCTATTCCATTGTGCGATTCATGTATCTCAAATACTGATTTGGATTCTTCTATTCTCTCGCAGATGGCGAGAACACGTGCCTCATCTTCCGCTGACCAGAATTCCGGACTTCCAGCAGCAACATCTCCTACTAGGGGCAGAGGCCGAGGTAGGGGCAGGACTCAGCCCGTTGCTTAGGCAGCAGCCACAGTTGCGGCACCCCAGATTGAGATTAATAAGGAGATTCCGGCTCAGACTGTTCCTGCTGGACCAGCTCAGGTTCCCGAGGGGTTCATTGCTACCCCAATTCTTCAGGATGCTTTGGTCCGTTTAGTGGGCCTTATGGAGAGCGTGGCCCAGACTGGCATTTTTCCTGTTGCAGGAGCCGTATCTTAGGCTGGAGGAGGGGTCCCGACACCTACTCCCCATACTCCAGTTTAGACTACTCCTCAGGTTCAGACTCCAGTGGCTAATCCCGTTGAGGTAATTCAGCCAGTTGCAGCAGTGCCACCCGCTAATGGGGTAGCCATGTCATCGGATGCTTTGTGGAGACTTGACAGGTCCATTAAGCTATTTCCTTTCCATTTCAGTGGTGCTACTTCAGAGGACCCTCAGGAATATCTGGATAGATGTCATGAGGTGTTGCGTAATATGGGTATTCTGGAGATCAATGGGGTCGATTTTGCGGCTTTTCAGATGACTAGTTCCGCCAAACAATGGTGGAGGGACTATTTGTTGACTAAGCCAGCTGGATCGCCTACTCTGACTTAGGATCAGTTCTCTCATCTCTTTTTGGAGAAGTTCTTACTAGTCACTACTCGAGAGGATAAGCGTCGTCAGTTTGAGCGACTTTAGCAGGGAAGCATGACAGTGACCCAATATGAGACTCGTTTCGTGGATTTGGCTAGACATGTCATTCTTTTATTACCCACAGAGAGGGAGAGGGTCAAACGGTTTATTGATGGCCTTGCTCAGCCCATCAGGTTGCAGATGGCTAAGAAGACAGGGACCGAGATTTCTCTTCAGGATGTTGTTAATATAGCTAGGAGGGTTGAGTCAGTTCTTGGGATGGGAGGTCAGGGGTCAGACGAAAGACCTCCATTCCGATAGATTCAGCGGTGCCAAGTCTGGGGGCGGAGATACTCAGAGTAGAGTCCATTCTTCCAGGCCATTTAATTCAGCACTTCAAACATCCCATGGTGCTTCAGGAGGTCGTGGATCTTACTCGCCTTATCCCGATCAGTCAGCCCCGATCAGAGCACCTCCTCTTCAGAGTTATTATCGTGGTCAGCCGGTTTTTCAGGGTCAGCCTCAGTATCAAGATGGTTGTTATGAGTTTGGTGAGTATGGGCACATTCGGAGGTCTTGTCCAAAATTCTTGGGTAATCAGCCTCAGTACCAGAATTCTCGTGCCATAGTTTCGGCACCAGCTGCAGCACCATCTGCCCAGCCAGCCAGGGGTAGGGGTCAGGTAGTCAGAGGTAGAGGTCAGAATGTTAGAGGTGGAGTCCAGCCCGCTAGAGGTGGTTGCTAGCCCGTTAGAGGTGGAGGACAACATGTCAGGGGTCCTCCTGGTGACGTAGTTCAGGGTAATAGGTCCCAGACCCGACTATATGCATTTCCAGCCAGGCCTGAGGCAGAGTCCTCCGATGTTGTTATTACAGGTATTATCTCAGTTTGTGATAGAGCTGCTTCAGTTTTGTTTGATCCAAGGTCTACTTACTCGTATGTTTCATCCTATTTTGCCTCATATTTGAATGTGCCACGTAATTCCTTGAGTGTTCCTATGTGTCTACACCGGTGGGGGATGCTATCGTGGTAGATCGAGTATACCATTCGTGTGTGGTAGTCATAGAAAGTCTTGAAACTAGTGTGGATCTTTTACTTCTATACATGGTTGATTTTGACATTATATTGGGCATGGATTGGCTGTCGCCCTATTATGCCATCTTAGACTGTCACGCCAAGACAGTTACCTTAGCATTGTTGGGGTTGCCTCGATCAGAATGTAAAGGGAACCCTAGTCATTCTCCCAGCCGGGTAATTTCATATTCCAAGGCTCGTCGCATGGTGGAAAAAGGGTGTTTGGCTTATTTGGCCCATATTCGTGATTTCGATACCGAGGTTTCTTCTATAGAGTCAGTTCCTATCGTGCGTGAGTTTCCTGAGGTGTTCCCTGCAGACCTGTCGGGTATGCCACCCGACAGGGATATTGATTTCTGTATTGATGTGGCTCCGGGCACTCAACCCATTTCTATTCCTCCATATCGGATGGCCCCACCATAATTGAAAGAACTAAAAAAATAGTTGCAAGACTTGCTAGATAAGGGTTTCATAAGACCCAGTGTATCGCCTTGGGCTGCACCAGTTTTGTTTGTAAAGAAAAAGGATGGGTCAATGAGAATGTGCATAGACTACAGGCAGATGAATAAAGTTACTATCAAGAATAAATATCCGTTGCCAAGGATTGATGACCTATTTGATCAGCTTCAGAGTGCTAGAGTGTTTTCGAAAATTGATTTGAGTGTCAGGCTACCATCAGCTGAAGATTAGAGCATTCGATATCCCTAAGACAGCCTTTCGTACGAGGTATGGGCAGTATGAATTTTTGGTTATGTCTTTTGGGCTGACTAATGCTCCACCGGCCTTTATGAACTTAATGAATAGGGTTTTCAAGCCCCATCTAGACTGTTTTGTGATCCTTTCATTGATGACATTCTTATATACTCCCGCAGCCGGGAAGAGCATGAGCAGCATCTCCGTATAGCACTCCAGACTTTGAGAGATAATCAGTTGTATGCCAAGTTTTTTAAATGTGACTTCTCGTTAGATTCAGTAGCCTTTTTGGTTCATATCGTATGAGCTGAGGGTATTCAGGTTGATCCTAAGAAGATATAGGCAGTCAAGAACTGGCCTAGACCCACCACAACCACGGAGATTAGGAGTTTCTTGGGTTTGGCCGGTTACTACCGTCATTTTGTGGAGGGATTTTCATCAATAGCAGCCCCAATGACTAAATTGACTCAGAAAGGTGCCCCATTTAAATGGTCAGATGAGTGTGAGGCGAGCTTTCATAAGCTCAAGACATCCTTGACTTCAGCACCGGTGTTGGTGTTACCATCAGATTCGGATTCTTTCATGGTGTATTGTGATGCTTCTATAGTTGGCCTCGGAGAAGTGTTGATGCAGGACGGCAGGGTGATTGCGTATGCGTCTCGTCAGTTGAAAGTCCATGAGAAGAATTACCCTGTTCATGACTTAGATTTGGCGGCTATTGTTCATTCTTTGAAAATTTGGAGGCACTATCGTTATGGCGTGCCGTGTGAATTTTTAGTGACCATCGCAACCTCCAGTACTTATTCAAGTAGAAAGATATAAATTTGAGGAAGCGGAGGTGGTTAGAGTTGTTAAAGGATTTTGATGTCACTATATTGTATCACCCGGTGAAGGCCAATATGGTGGTCGATGCTTTGAGTAGAAAGGCGGTGAGTATGGGCAGTCTTGCGTATATCCGAGTTGGTAAGAGACCGTTGGCTTCTGACATTCAGACTTTGGCTAATCAGTTCGTGAGGTTTGATATTTCTCCCAACAATGTCCTAGCTTATATTGTCGCTCGGTCTTCTCTAATTGATCGTATCCGAGAGCGGTAGGATGATGACCCACATTTGGCGGTCCTTAGGGACACGGTTCGGCACGGGGATGCCAAGCAGGTTACAGTTGGAGATGATGGCATTTTGAGGATGCAGGGTAGGTTGTGTGTGCCAAATGTTTATGGCCTCCATGAATTGATCCTTGAGGAGGCTCACAGCTCTTAAGTATTCTATTCACCCAGGTGCAACAAAAATGTACCAAGATTTGAAACATCATTATTGGTGGAGAAGGATGAAAAAGGACATTGTGGCTTATGTGGCTCGTTGCTTAAATTGTCAGCAGGTAAAGTATGAGCATCAGAGACCTAGTGGTTTGCTTCAGCAGATAGAGATTCCTGAGTGGAAGTGGGAACGTATCACTATGGACTTCATTTTTGGGCTTCCACAGACTCAGAGGAAATTCGATGCAGTTTGGGTTATTGTGGACAGGCCGACTAAGTCAGCACACTTCATTCCAGTGGCTAGTACTTACACTTCAGAGCTGTTGGCTGAGTTGTATATTCGGGAGATTGTTCGCCTTCATGGGGTGCCCGTGTCTATCATTTTTGATCTGGGTACGCAGTTTACTTCGCACTTTTGGAGGGCAGTTCAGTGTGAGTTGGGTAACCGAGTAGAGTTGAGTACAACATTTCACCCTCAGACTGACGGGCAGTCCGAGCGTACCATTCAGATATTGAAGGACATATGCCGTGCTTGTGTTATTGACTTTGGAGGTTCATGGGATCAGTTCTTGCCGTTAGCGGAGCTTGCTTATAATAATAGTTATCAGTCGAGCATTCAGATGGCTCCTTATGAGGCATTATATGGTAGACGGTGCAGATTGCCCGTTGGATGGTTCGAGCCAGGAAAGACTCGGTTGTTGGGTACCGACTTAGTTCAGGAGGCCTTAGATAAGGTCAAGATTATTCAGGAGAGACTCCGTGCAGTTCAGTCTAGGCAAAAGAGTTATGTCGATCGTAAGGTTCGTGATGTGGCATTCATGGTTGGAGAGAGAGTATTGCTTCGTGTGTCGCCCATGAAGGGTGTTATGAGATTTGGGAAGAAGGGTAAGTTGAGTTCTAGGTATATCGGGCCGTTTGAGATTCTTGATAGAGTGGGGGAGGTAGCTGATAGACTTGCATTGCCTCCAGGGTTATCCTCAGTTCATCCGGTATTCCACGTGTCTATGATCCAAAAATATCATGGTGGCCCTTCCCACGTGTTAGATTTCAGCTCTGTCCAGTTGGACAAGGACTTGACTTATGAGGAGGAGCCAGTAGCTATTTTAGACCGGCAGGTTAGCCATTTGAGATCTAAGAGTTTTTCTTCAGTTCGAGTGCAGTGGAGAGGTCAGTCCGTTGAGGCATCTACTTGGGAGTCTGAGTCAGACATGCAGAGTAGATACCCACACTTGTTCGCCACTTCAGGTAATTTTCTATGTCCGTTTGAGGACGAACATGTGTTTTAGAGGTGGAGATTGTGATGACCCAAGGAGTCATTTTATAAAATTAGATTTTGTTCCATGCTAAATAACCATAAAAAGACAAAAATTAAATACCTCGATTTGCGTGCGCAGTCCGGGCGTGAAACCGGAAGGCTTTTATGTGAAAGTATGAGAAATAGTGATTTTTAGAATTTAAATTTGATAAAAGTTGACTTTGATCAACTTTTTGAGTAAACGAACCCAAATTCGTGTTCCGACGATCCCGGGAGGTCCAAATATGGGACTCGAGCATATGCCCCGAAATGAATTCCAAGGTCCCAAGCCTTAGAAATCAATTTTTGAAAGAAATTATTTTGCTGAAATGTTTATGAATTAAAGAAAAGAAATAATGTTTAAAATAATTGGTATCGGGTCCGTATTTTGGTTCCAAAGCCCAGTACAACTTTGTTATGATATTTAGAGGTTAACTGTGGAATTTGGTGAAAAACGGAGTTCGTTTGACGTGATTCGGACATCCGGTTTGAAAATTATGAACTTTAAGAGTTTTTGTTGAAAATGATGAGTTTTGAGGTTTAATTCATAGATTTACATGTTATTTTCATGATTTTATTGCACGAGCAAGTCCGTATGATATTTTTAGACTTGCGTGCATGATTTGTTTAGAGCCCCGAGGGCTCGAGTGAGTTTCGGATAGGCCACGGGGTGTTTTACACCTGAAAATAACTGCTGGTTTTCATTCTTCTGGTGTCCAGGTTTATGTGCTATGCGATCGCATAGGCTAGACTGCGATCCCATAGTGTAGTCTTCAGGGGTCCCAAGCTTTGTGTTGTGCGAACGCAGCTCCTGGTGTGCGATCGTGAAGCACTGTTCAAGTAAGTCGTGCGATCGCACAGTGTACTATGCGACCGCATTGTGCAACACCCGCTTACCCTGTGCGATCACATATCTTTACCCGCGATCGCACAGTTGCCCAACCCAGCTAATTTAAATTTCAAATTAAAACAGGGCAGAACCCTTTCTTCTCCAATTTTCGAGGTTCCAACCCTAAAAATGAGTTTTCTTCAACAATCTTTATCCCCAATTCATAGGTAAGCTATTCCAAACCTTGTTCTTTCAATTTCATACTATTTTGCCTCACTTTTTAAGCAAAAACAAAGAACTTTCATGGTAAAAATCTAGGATTTGGGTAGAATTAGGGAGTTTTGTAAAAATTAAATTTTTATATCAAATTAAGGTCGGATTTCAAAACTAATAGCATATTTGGGTTCTTGGGTGAATGGGTAAACGTAATTTGGTCCGAACCCCGGGTTTAGACCAAGCGGGCCCAGGGTCGGGTGTTCACTTTTTTTTAGAAAACTTAGGAAAAAATATATTTTTCAATAAAGCTAGTTCCTTTAGCATTAGTTAATGATATTAAGTTAATTTTGTTTAGATTCGAGCAAGTTAGAGGTGAATTCAAAAGGAAAAACAATAATTGAGCAGTGAGTGACCTGCGGAATTGAGGAAGTGTTTGGTCTAACTTTGGCTTGAGGGAATAGGATTCCCCACTTGTTTTCTATGTGAAATGCATGGGCGTGGTGTATATGTGTGGTGACGAGTATCTATGCACCACCCAAATTGTTTGTTAAACATGATCCCCTTTCCCATTCCCCACTTATTTGATCATTGTCTTAACTGTTATATGTTCATTATTGTTTCTATGACTATTTGGACTTGTTGAATCGTTGTTAGTTATTATTGTGACTATTTGGAAACAGTGTTGGTTGTTTGAGCAGGTTTCCTGGTGATATAAACATGGTTGAGAGGTTTGTTATTGTTTTTATGAATTAAAGGTATTTATGTTTGATATTCCTGTTGGTTTCATGGTTGAGAGGTTATTGATGAAGTTATGAGAAAAATGCAGTTTATTATTTATAATTGTTTAGACAAAAGTATGGTGAAATACTTGGCCTGAATTGTGAAATTTTGAATAAATTGATATGATATGTCTGGTGGGAGCGGGTTGCACGCCGCAACAAGGAGTGATAAGGGTGGACAAGTGGGATCGGGTTCCACGCCGCAATTATCTATTTCTCTTTATTATATTGGGCATCATTCATTAAAAGTCATTAGACTCAGTTTACTTTAGATTATTTTATTATGTCTAAATGGATAAATAATGCAAAGTAGTTAATCGAATTCTAACATTGGCTTGCTTAGGAAGTGTGGTGTTAGGCTCTATCACGATCCCTAAGGTTGGGAATTTGGGTCATGACAATAACCTTCATTTTCACCAGGATTTTGTGATGATCCAAAAGGTCATCTTATAATTTAAGACTCAATTCTAGGCTTATTAGCCTTAAAAATATTAATTTTAATTACCTCAATTTACGTGCGCAGTCTGGGCGTGAAACCGGAAAGCTTTATGTGAAAATATGAGAAATAAAAATTTTTGGAATTTAAAACTTGGTTTTAGTTGACTTTGATCAACATTTTTAGTAAACGGACCTGGATATGTGTTCCAACGATCCTGGGAGGTCCGCAGTAAAATATGGGACTTGGGCGTATGCCCATAACTGAATTCTGAGGTCCCTAGCCTTAGAAATTAATTTTTGAAAGAAATTGTTTTACCGGATTTTTAATGAAATAAAGAAATGAATTAATATTTGAAATCGTTGGTATCAGGCCCGTATCTTGGTTCCGGAGCTCGATACAGGTTTGTTATGACGTTTTCATCCAATCTGTGAAATTTGGTAAGAATCGGAGTTGATTTGACGTGACTCTGACGTCTAATTGAGAAATAGTGAAAGTTGGGTGTTCTTGAGAAAAATGATGAGTTTTGTAGTTAAATCCATAGTTTTAAATGTTATTTTTCATGATTTGATCGCACGAGCAAGTTCGTATGATATTTTTAAACTTGCGTGCATGTTTGATTTAGAGCCCCGAGGGCTCGGGTGAGTTTCGGGTAGGCTTCGAGATGTTTTTAAACTTGTAAACTCTGCTGGTGCACCCGTTGTCGTGTGCCCGCACCTGCGAGCCTTTGACCGCAGGTGCGAGTACCTTCCCGCAGGTGCGGCCCTGGCCAGTGTTCCTTGTTTCGCAGATGCAGACTCCCCATCGCAGGAGTGGGACCGCACAAGCGGAAACCCGTCCGCAAATGCGGCCCCAAGGACCCAGTCCCATTTCTGCAGGAGCGGCCCCCTATCCGCACGTGCTGATGCGCAGATGCGGCACAAGCACCGCACGTGCGAGAGTCGGGCAGTGAGTTCATTTTAATTAGAACTCCAGTCTTTTTCTTCTTATTTTTCATAAGGGTAGAAGACCTATGGCGATTTTCTCAAGGCTTTTTCTTCCAAAATCATAGGTAAGTGTTCATTAACTCTTTTGTTTCAATTACTCATTGCTTTTCATCACCTTTCAATTCAAAATCAAGAATTTTCATGGTAAAAATTGAGGGGTTCGGTAGAATTGGGGAATTTTGTAAAAATGAGATTTTGACCTTGAATTTAGGTCGGATTTCGAAACTAATTGCATATTCGGGTTCGGGTGTGAATGGGTAAACGAAATTTGATCCGAACCTCGAGTTTGGACCAAGCAGGCCCGGGGTCGGATTTTAACTTTTTTTGAGAAAACTTAGGAAAAATCATAAATTTTCAGTAAAGTTACTTCCTTTAGCCTTAATTAATGATATTGAGCTAATTATGATTAGATTTGAGTGGGTTAGAGCAAAATTCAAAAGGAAAAGCGGTAATTGAGCAGTGAGTGACCTGTGAAATTGAGGTAAGTGTTTGGTTTAGCCTTGACTTGAGGGAATAGGAATCCCCAACTTAAATGCTATGTGAAATCGCATGTGTGTGTTGTATAGGTGAGGTGACGAGTATCTATGCACCACCAAATTGTCTGTTAAACATGATCCCTTCCCCAGTTTCCAATTATTTGCTTCCGGGCTTAATTGTTTCATGATCATTGAGGTTTACATGTCTATTTAGATTCGTAAATTTATTGTTATGTATTGCTTCAAGTATTTAGAAGTGTTGGCTGTTCTTTTGGTTTTGTTATGTTACATAAGGATTGAGCTGGATGTCAGTGTTACGATATGTATATAAATTCCGGTTGGCTTCGTTACGAAATGATAATTGATGAAGTTATGAGTTTTACAACTTCTATTTACAACTGTTGATATAAAAATATTGTGAAAATCTTGGTCTAAATTGTGAAATTTTTTATAAATAAACGGATATGATATGTCTGGTGGGAGCGGGTTGCACGCCGCAACAAGGAGTGATAAGGGTGAACATGTGGGATCGGTTGCACGCCGCAACAGGAGAAATAAGGATGATATATATAGGGAGGAGAAATAAGGGTGGACAGGTGGGAGCGGGTTGCACGCCGCAACAAGGAGTGATAAGGGTGAACATGTGGGATCGGTTGCACGCCGCAACAGGAGAAATAAGGATGATATATATAGGGAGGAGAAATAAGGGTGGACAGGTGGGAGCGGGTTGCGTGCCGCAACAAGGAGCGATAAGGGTGAATATTTATGTTTTACTGATTTTCAAAAATAAGGATATGGAAAACTTTGGTTTTATTAAAAAGGTTTTCATACCTTGATTTTTCACTGTGATTTAAATTGAAACTTGGAAATTTTGAGGAGTTGATTATAATTGATATCTGAACAGATTTATCCGAGTTGTATTTATTTATTGTTGTAAATTGTTGGTTATCGAGTTTATTATTATTATTTCTTTCTTGCTTTGTTATATATAATGTTTAGAGGTTATGTTGTTAATGCCCCGCCATAGCCTCGTCACTACTTCGTCGAGGTTAGGCTCGGCACTTACTCAGTACATGGGGTCGGTTGTACTGATACTACACTCTGCACTCTTTTGTGCAGATCCAGGTACCGGCTAGTGTTAGGAGATCTTAGTAGCTGAGCATTTTCATTCGGAAACACGAGGTAGATCTGCTGGCGTCCGTAGATTTCAGGAGTCTTCTCTTTACTTTATAGATGTTGTTTTATTTTATTCGAAACATACATATATACTTCTTTCAGCCATTATTTGTAGTATTCTTAGTAGTTAGTGAATTGTGACACCAAATCCTGGGGTAGTTTTATAGTTATATATTTTGTTCGTGGTTCGGATTAGCATTTGATCTTTGTTATTATTTATGAAATTATTTAGTGGAAAGTATTAGATTGGTATTTATTTTGAATTGTTCTATTATGGTTAAGTAACTTTTAAAGGAAATGGTTAGTAAATTCTAACATCGGCTTGCCTAGCAAGTATTGTGTTAGGCGCTATCACGATCCCGTAGGTTGGGAATTTGGGTCGTGACAGATTTATAGTATAATACGAGATTGGAATTAAAAAAATTAGGGTTTGGTTGAAAAAAGAGGACCTAAATGAAGAAGAAAGTAATTTTAGAAGAAACAAGCAAGAGAAGAAAACAATTTCATATGAAACCCATAAGAATAAAGGAAGAAGAAAGATTAAAAAAAATGAAGAAGAGGGCTAGAATACAAAAAATAGCGGGAAAATACAAAAATTAATTTTTTTTTAAAAAGGGTTACAGTAATTAACCATTAGAAATGGCCAATTGGGGTCATTTTACGTATAATTTCATCTCTCGCGCGTCTTTTATCGAGTTACCTAACATATTCATTAAAAAATGGACGAGGGTTTTTTAATATATAGATATAGGGGGATATAGTTAAGGAAGTTTTTGGGGACACCAGATAGTTTAAGTTTGTAACTGACAAAAACATAATAGTTTAAGGGAGTTTTAGAGTATTCACCCTAATAAATTACTAATAAACATATATCATTTTTTTAACAGTTTACAATTTTAGATGTGTTTCATACATTTCAATACATTCAAAATATGAGGCATGTGAACCTTGGCCCATTTTCGTACCCAAAAATAGCAATGAAGGAAATTAAAAGGAAGGAAAAAGGGAAAAGAAAAGCACCAAATAGAAGCTTAAACCAACCACCCAAAAATATGTCCAACAAAGCAAGGAATCAAAGGCATTCAATTAAGGTTAAAGCAGCCTTAATATCTAAAATGAATTTTTGCAGTCATTTCACAATAGAATCACTGTGTCTTGTTTGCCCAATGTAAGCAGATGCTCATCTCCACTCCCTTTTGGCTTGAAAGAGCGAGAGAGTTTCTTCTCTAAAGCCGTCTTAAACAGTTTACCAAGTAAAAATTATGTGGGGCATCTTATTTGGTCGCCCCCATTTAATCTATATCCGCTTTTTAAATTTTTTTAATTTGTACCCACTTTTTAAATAACTTCAGCTCCCCTTTCTCTCGCTGAGCTAAAGTTCACCAGTTAAGCTGAAGTTCGCCAGTTATAAAGACAAAACTTCAGCATACGGGGCTGAAGTTTCCCAGTTACAAAGACAAAACTTCAACTCTAGAGCTGAAGTTTCCCAGTTACAAACTTCAACTCTAGAGCTGAAGTTCCCAAGTTATAAAGACAACAACTTCAGCATACGGGGCTGAAGTTCCCCAGTTTACAAAGACAACTTCAGCTCTAGAGCTGAAGTTTTGTCTTTGTAAACTGGGGAACTTCATCCCCGTATGTTGAAGTTCTCCATTTACAAAAGACAAAACTTTAACTCTAGAGCTGAAATTCCCCAGTGTAACTGGGGAAACTTCAGCCCGTATGCTGAAGTTTTTATCTTTATAACTGAGGAACTTCATCCCACGTATGCTGAAGTTTTCCATTTACAAAGACAAAAACTTCAGCTCTAGAGCTAAAGTTCCCCAGTGTAACTGGGGAAACTTCAGCCCGTATGCTGAAGTTTTCCATTTACAAAGACAAAAACTTCAGCTCTAGAGCTAAAGTTCCCCAGTGTAACTGGGGGAACTTCAGCCCCGTACGCTGAAGTTTTTGTCTTTATAACTGGGGAACTTCAGACCTGTATGCTGAAGTTCCCCATTTACAAAGACAAAAACGTCAGCTCTAGAGCTGAAGTTCCCCATTTACTAGAGCTGAATTTCGCAAGCTACTTCAGGCCCGTCTACTTGAATGATGAAGTTTTGCGTGATTGCCTTTGCTACTTCAGCCCCGCATGCTGAAGTTATGCGCAAAAGCGAGTACAGATGCAATTTTTTTTACCCAAAGTTAAAACGTGGCACAAAAAGTGGGTACGGATGCAAAAGCCTCGTTTACCAATTACCTATATGTTGCATGGGCTTTCCAGAACAGTTATCACGCCTGTATCAAATCCATTATTATTAGAGGATTTGACACGCACCCGTCAATATTTACAAAAAATCCGAGCAACATTATTAATTACAACTATCTCATCAATGGTTCGCTGGAATATATCTTCCAAACTATAAACAGGACATATTATGGATTCCAACTTAGCTGATCAGATTATATACAACTTTATATCATAAAATGTTTCATGCTTTGGAGTTATATATTCTTTGCAAAGTAAAAAAGGCAGATGTGTTGGACAAATTGATTATGGAGAGTACGAGTTATAGGTTGAGGTGTATCAAGGACAATGTCTTTAAAGATATTTTGACCATACATTAATAAATAAAATTAGACGTATCCCTTAGGATTCAACAAATTTTTCCAGTTATTAAACTGGGAATAGAACTAGCAGAAAATTTAAGAAAGAAACCCAGCATATAGGAAGAAAAGACAATTTAGAAAGTTGTGTCAGATTGTGTATCTTTAGCTCTCCAAAAACCATGTTTATATAGGCGTTACTCCAACAATTAACGACTAGTTTGACTCTATTAAATGTAAAACAATTTACTAACTAATAAATGGATGTAAATAATATTTCAAAGAGAAAAGATTTTTCAAACCAAGATGGACATTGCCTTTTCAGAAATCACTAATTTTACCCTAGAGAATGTCTCCTTCCTAGTTATAGATTAATCATGAATACACAAAGTGCATTTCACCACATTAGAACAAACATTCTCCCCAACATTATCCAACCAAAAGAATATTAGCCATCTTTTGTTATACAAGGTCATGAGTACTACTTCTTGGTTCTACCTATTTTTGCTCCTTCTCTTACTTGGAGAGAGAAGGTGGGAAAATGAGGGTGCGTAGTATTAGTTTTTTTTCTTAGGCATCCGCTCAGGGGCAAAGCTATGTTGTCCCAAGGGTGGTCAACTGACCATTCACCGAAAAATAGACTTTGAATACCTTTTTCATAGCCCACTGGCAACTTATTAAATTTCCTAGTTTCGCCCCTCCATCCGATAATCCGAATAATATGTACTTATTCAACTAATGAATTGATAAGGGGTAAATTAAAATGCCCTTAAGAAGATATTTTCTATTTTCAAAGCTCGAATTCGAAAGGTATAATTTTTAAGGATGAAGACTGTTCAAGCGTCCCACCAAATTCAGATTCTGTTAATCACCAATTTCATCAGAAAGCTTTATGATGACCCTTATGCGACTTGGACTGATTGTCCATTCTCGCTGAAGGAGCAAATTTTCAATCAATTTAAGGTATAAATATTCTTTTAAACAGTTTAATAATTTATATTTATGATGTTTCCATCTAATAGTTAACTTTAGAAATATAGAGCAAGTGTGTATGGGAAGACTGCTATAGCGTGACAGCGGCTGCAAATTTTTATCATAAAGATCGCAAGAGATTGACGGATGCTTTCTCAGATGCTAGAAAGAAGAACAAGAGTCCTAGCTGGCTACTTGAGAATTTGTGGAATGTTTTGCAAACGCAATGACTTACCGCGGAGTTCTTAGAGAGGAGCGCAAAAGGAAAGAAGGCTCGCACATCCGAGAAGGGAGGCTCCTTGCACACTGGAGGTGCGATCAGCCTAGGGACAATTAAAAGAAGATTGATACGTAATTGCTTAAATTATTTTACTTTTCTAAGTATATATATTCTGTTTATTAACTAATTTAATTTGTTTTCAGGAAAAGAAGCATGGGGGTCCAATGAGTCAAGATGAGCTATTTAAGGAGACACATATTATGAAGAAGAAGAAAGAAGAGGACAAAATAGATGGGTCGAGGACCAGGCCTCGACTGCATATGTAAGCTTTCAATTTTCTTTAAGTATTATAATTTACTTTTATAAAAATTTTGAAATACTGATTTAATTTAAAATAATATAGGGTCGCTACCAAACTAACGTGGAGGAATTCACCCACAGCCAGCCAACTGGTGAATCGGGTGAGCTAAACCAACCTTCGGACGAGGATGCTGAAAGAATATGGTTGGAGTCTATTGGCGGTCCAAATGGGGGAAGGTATACGAGCTTCCTACAAAAAAATTTCATCGCTATAAGTGTGGAATGCAAGGAATAGAGAGTTCCTCGCAAGGCGATCAACTTAATAGGAAGAGCCTCTCCGCTATGCGGGAGACAGTGACAAAGCTCACATCCGAGCTAGAAGCGGCCAAGGAAAGAGAAAGGCTTAGAGATGCTCAATTTCTTGGCATGCAAGCTCATATCAGAACTCTCCTATCTACTGAAACTTTTTCGTTGCCCCGATCTCGTGAGTCACCGCTAGAGGCTCGACCTCCACGTGATCGTTTCTCCCGTCTTCCCCGTGATCATTCTTCTGTCCTCCACAAGACCGTTCTCTATACCGTCTTGTAAATGAAAGTTCATCAGATGGTGATGTTGATCTTGTAGAAAACACCCCTTGACTTTTATATACTTTGAACTAGACAAATAGAACAAGTTTTGAACTAGTTGTAATAAGTTTTAACTTGGTTTGAATTTTTATGTTCAATTGAACTTTAATTTGTTAGTTATTAATGTATTTATTGAAGGTTTTGGTTGTTATTGTTGTCGTTGTTGTGTTATTGTTGTTGTTATTGTTATAATTATGTTTTCATTAGGTGTATTAATATGCTGACACGTGGTGTAGCTGCCAAAACAGGAATTTTATGCCAAAATTAAACCAGAAAAATCGACCAAAATTGGTCGATTTTTAATTTAAAAAAATTTATTCAAAAATACCGACCAAAGTTGGTCGGTTATGAACATTGAATTCCCAGAATTCAACATTACCATCACGGTTGATGTTATCGACCAAAGTTGGTCGGTAATGTTTAATTTTAATTATTTTAAAAAAATATATTTTTAGTTACCGACCAAAGTTGGTCGTTGTTTTTAATTTTAATAATTAATTAAAAAAACATAATTTAGTTAAACCTACCAACTTTGGTTGGTAAAATTAAATTAATAAAATATATTTTCGACCAAAGTTGGTCGGTAAGTAATAAAAAATGCCAGATGGTCGTTTTAAGTTACCGATCAATATTGGTCGGTAATTTCCTACCAGCTTTGGTCGGTAAGCCATTCCGATCATCAAACCACTGTCCACACCCTAATGGTCGCGTTTTGATCGGTAATTGGCCTTGGTCAATTTTTTGGTCGATTTTTAGCGAATTTTTAGTAGTGGTTGTTTATATATAATTCTTAAGGTAGGTGTTTTGATGCAAAGTTACCTAGTTACTATACTTGAACTTTAATTCAAAAGATTTATATAGATCATTGGAACCATAAGAGATTCTATTCTTTTTGCTTTTTCGATTTATATCCCTCTACCTTTGCCTTTGTTTGCATATTTACATACGTACTTTATACTTCATATAAACAGTACGAACATTACATGCAATCTAGCATGGGCTATTTTTATTCATAATGCATGAATATTGAAGATTAGATGGCCATCAATGATGCGCATATATCTTCCGAAGTTGAATACTTACATGGTTAAATTTAAAAGAAATAGAAATAACACTCTTAATTAAAATATCACTCGGTAAAATTCTGACTGTATCACTGTTCAAGCTAGTTAACAGAAAAAGAGATTTTGTAATTTCAAAGAAGAAGCATTAGGAGATGTGTGTCAATGTAGATTGTGATTCTAATAGCCTGTTTGGCCAAACTTCTAAAATTAACTTATTATGAGAAGTGCTTTTATCAAAGGTACTTTTAAAAAAAGTACTTTTGTGAGAAGCAGTTTGTGTTTGACTAATTAATTTTAAAAGCACTTTTGAGCAGCAATTAGTGTTTGACCAAGCTTTTAAAAACTGCTTCTAAGTGTATTTTTCTCAAAAGTTCTTTTGGAAAGAACCTACTTTTTTCTGCTTCTCAGAAACTGCTTCTGCTTCTCCTCAAAAACACTTTTTTTCCTTCCAAAAGCTTGGCCATACACCTGAATTTTTGGCCAAAAGTGCTTTTGGCAAAAAAAAAAACACTTTTGGTGCATTTTCAAAAGTGCTTTTCAAAAAAGTACCTTTTGTGAGAATGAGTTTGTGTTTGACTAATTGATTTGAAAAACACTTTTGAGCAGTAACTAATATTTGGCCAAACTTTTGAAAACTACTTCTAAGTGTATTTTTCTCAAAAGTGTTTCTCATAAAAATGCTTTTGGAGAGAGGTTACATTTTTCTGCTTCTCCTCAAAAACACTTTTTTTCCTTCTAAAAACTTGGTCAAACACCTCAATTTTTGAGCCCCCTCCCCCTCCTAAAAAAAATACTTGGCCAAACAAGCTATAATTGTTTGATACCATTAAGTAAGAGGAGCCAAATAATTCAACAACGAATAGAAACTTCTGCTAATCTTAGGATAAGCTTTAGGCAGCGTTATGCTTAACTAGAAGTATATATATAAAAAAGGACGTGTTTAAGAAATTTGCAATGAAGTGAGTAAACGCCGAATATTTTACTTTCTAACGCATCCTACCATTCGATGAGAAATGATATTGCTACCATGTATTTGGCATATACTAATTTAGATAAACTTTCCCTTTGTTGGACAGCACAAGCCCAATACACCACCGACCCACTTAAGCTGAAGCAGCAGCCTTGTATACGTTAGACACTTATATGTAATAGTTACATTCTTCTAGTAGCTAGCCACATTTTTGCATTTACTTGATAGCCATTTATATTTGTATATAGACAAATAGATGGTTCTGGAAGAAAGGGTGAAACATTATTCATTTAATAAGATCAGATATTTTCTCTCTCTCTCTCTCTCCGTTTCTCTTCTTCTCCTTCTTCTTTTTCTTCTTCTTCTTCTTCTTCTTCTTCTCTGATAATGGAGTTTTGTACGATAATCGAGCTCCCCTTCACTTAACATGGTATCAGAGCCGAGAATCGGTATCAACTCTCTTCTCCGAGTCGATCGATGTTACCCTCGACCTTGGTTTTACAAGTTTCAGTTTCAAGTATAAACCCTAATATTTCGAAATTTGAGTTTTTTTTTCATATTACCGTGTTTACAGGTGTCGTGGTCGATTACTTCAAAGATGAAGCTTTCCTGATGTTTTCCATGGATTTTTGACTAAATTTCAAAGCCTTGACAGTTTTCCACCATTTCAGAGGAAGAGTGGTATCATCTATTCTCATTCCTGTTCGTTACTGTGTATATGTGATTCTTCTCTGAAGCTTTCTTAGAAATATCATCTATTTTTAGAGATACTAGCTATTATCATGACCATAAATGCTGAAACTACGACTTCGTCCGTCTCCTCTGAGGGTTTTGCTATTTTTAGTCTAGATCCTTCTCATCCTTTTTATGTTCATCCGTCGGATAGTCCTGGTACTCATTTGGTCTCTCCTCCGTTTGATGGTACTGATTTTGTCGCATGGAGAAAAAATATGCTTGTTTCTCTGTTTACTAAAAATAAACTGGGCCTGATTAATGGTCGGCATGATAAACCTTTAGTAGATTCTCCCTATTATCCTTTTCAGGAAAGGTGCAATGACATGGTGATCGCTTAGATCACTAATTCTCTCTCTAGGGATATTGCTACCAGTGTATTGGGGTACAACACTGCTAGAGAAATCTGGTTAGATATAAATGAAAGATTTGGACAGTCTAATGGGTCCAAATTCATTCAGATTCAGAGGGAAATTGGAAGTATTTCTCAAGGGACTTCAGATATTGCATCATATTTTACTAGGTTGCGAAGCCTTTGGGATGAAATGAGTACTGCCTATGTATGTCCTGTTTGTTCTTGTGGTGCTTTACCTAAGTTCATTGAAGAACTCAAGCTTTTTTTGTTCTTAGCTGGACTTAATGAATCTTACTCTACATTTAAGAGTAACATTCTTATGATGACTCCACTCCCTACGGTTAGTAGAGCTTATTCTATGCTTCAACATGATGAAAAACAGAGGGAATCATCCCACACACCAGGCCTCTCAAATGAGTCAGTTTCCTTCTCTGCATCTACTACACATTCTGGTAATCATAAAATTTTTAATCAAAGGGTTCAATTTGAGTCAAGAAAGCCTGGGCAAGTTGTAGGAGTATCACGCAAGTACTGTAAAAAGTCAGGGCACACCATTGAGAAATGCTACAAGTTGCATGGATTCCCTCCTGATTTCAAGTTCACACGGTCTAAAAGGTCTGGCTCATGTGTTCATGTGGACCCTTCATCCAATGAGTCTTCAGTTCAAGCTCCTCTTACTCAACCTGGGACTTCATCCACTCATGGGTTAAGCCAGGAGCAATATCAAAATCTTGTATCTCTTCTACAGCAAGTAAATATTTCTCCTGGTACCACAAACAATGGTTCTTTTGGAGAAACTTTTGGCTATCTCACTTTGTAGGTTTGTTGAAAATTTCTATGGTTAATTCCGTTGATTTTCATGTTTGTGCATCTTCTCAGTTAAGTGATGATGCTTGGATTTTAGATTCTGGGGCTACGGACCACATGGCACCTCATAAACAGTTTCTTCACAATTTAAAACCATTACCTAAGCCCTTTCTAATCACTCTTCCTAATGGTTACAAAGTCAAGGTTGTATCAACTGGCTCTTTACACCTTAGGGATGACATAATCTTACATAATGTTCTTCTTGTGCCCTCTTTTCAATTTAACTTGATCTCAATATATCAACTTCTTCTTCAACTTAATTGTCTTGCAAAAATCACCATTTCTAATTGCTATTTACAGGGCCCTTCTTTGAAGAGGCCACTGGAAATTGGTAAAGCTACTAATGGTATGTATTTTCTCCACCTTGATGATACTACTCCATCATCTATGTCAGTCCAATCTGCTGGTTATAATGTTTCTGATTTTACTGCATCTTCTTCCCTTGTTATTACTAACCAGTCTTGTAATGTTTCTAGTTCTAGTTCTGCACTTAATCCTATAACTCCTCTTCCCCTTGTTCCCCATTTGTAATTCAAGTTCTGGTATAAATAAAAGTGATTTGTTTTGGCACCAGAGACTAGACCACATACCCTTTGCTAGAATGAAGTCTATTCCATTTCTTTCAAGAAAAGTTTCTTCTAAACAATCTTTTATTTGCTTTATTTGTCCTATGGCTAGGCAACAAAGATTACCATTTCTTGATAGTTCCATTCACACATCTGCTCCTTTCCAATTAGTACACATTGACATTTGGGGACCCTACAACACTAATACCTATGATGACTTCAGATATTTCTTGACTTTAGTAGATGATTTTACAAGAGCCACCTGGACCCATCTATCTCATGCAAGAGTAATGCTTTATCTGTTATTAAAGCTTTTACTTCTATGGTAACCACACAATTCCACACTTCAGTTCAAAGTTTTAGATCTGATAATGCTTTTGAGCTTGGTACTAGTTCTGAGACCAAATCCTTTTTCTGTTCCCAAGGTATTTTGCACCAGACCACTATTCCACACACCCTACAACAAAATGGGATTGTAGAAAGAAAACATAAGTACTTACTGGAAACATCTCGAGCTTTGTTGTTTCAATCTAACTTACCCTCCAAATATTGGGGTGATTGTATCTTAACTGCTACCTACCTTGTCAATAGATTCCCTTCTACTGTTTTGAATAACATCTCACCTTATGAAAACTTCATGGTCACCTTCCTTACTATGATCATCCCAAGTCCTTTGGTTGCTTATGTTTTTCCACCTCACCTAAGTTTGGGAGAGACAAATTTCAATCTAGAACCATTTCTTGCATCTTTCTTGGTTATCCTTGTGGAAATAAAGGATACAAACTCTTGAACTTATCCACCCATTCCATTTTTTACTCTAGCGATGTTGTATTTCATGAGTTTGTCTTTCCTTATGCTTCCCCTTCTTCTCATATTTTCACAACTCCATCTACCGATTTTGTTGACACTCCTTCTCCCACCTCTTCTGCTCCAATAGTCTCCACTTCCTCCTTTTCTCCAATCTCTGCCCCTGTCTCTACTCCTCTTCCTGATCTTCCCTCTTCTGTTGCACCTTGTGCTCGTGATGACCCAAAAGGTCATCCCATGTATTTCTAGATAAATCTGGGTTCCAAGGTCATGAAAGCCTCCTTCTATCTCACTTCGATTTGTGTGCACAACCCGGGCGCTTAGCCGGGAAGCCTTTATGTGAAAACTGATAAAAATGATAATTTTGTATTAGAAATTTGAATAAAGTTGACTTCGGTCAACGTTTTTAGTAAACGGACCCGGACCCGTGATTTGATGGTCCCGGAGGGTCCGTAGGAAAATATAGGATTTGGGCATATGCCCGGAATCGAATTCCGAGGTACCAAGTTCGAGAAATAAATTTTTTAAAAGAAATTGTTTTCTGAAAAATATAAGAGATTTTGTAAATGAAATTCTATGTGAAACCTGTGGTATTGGGCCCGTATTATGGTTCCGGAGCCTGCTACAGGTTTGATATGATTTATATGTGTTGTCGGTAAAGTTTGGTAAGAAACGAAATCCGTTTGACGTGATTTAGACCGTAAATGCAAAATTTGATGTTTAAAGAAGTTTTGAGAAATTTCATCGATTTTGAGGTTTAATTTCATGTTTATGATGTTATTTTGGTGATTTGATTACACGAATAAGTCTGTAGGGTGTTTTTGAGGTTGTGTGCATATTTGGTTTGGAGCCCCGAGGGCTCGGGTGAGTTTCAGGTAGGCGTCGGGGGTAAAACCTAGCAAAAATCTGGTGTTGAAATCATTTTCTGGTGTCTGGTGTTAAGCATTATAAGATCACATAGGTCCATTCGCGATCGCATAGAACTGTGTTGAGAGGGAAGTTTGTGACACTATGTGATCGCATAGCAGGTGCTACGACCGCATAGTGTAATAGGAAGGCTGGGCTGGGGCTGGGTAGGTGTAACTCTATGCGATAACACTTGTTCCTTCGCGATCGCGGAGCGTGGAGTTCAGTGAACTATGCAATCGCATTTCCTCTCTCGCGATCACATAGGTATAAATGGCCCAGTTATTTTTTTCTTAAGTCCAAAAAACAGAACCCATACGGCAATTTCACCATTTTTCACAAACTTCTTCTTCTCCACACCTCTTGGGCGATTTTTGAAGAGCTTCTTCGCCATAGCTTCATAGGTATGTAATCCTAACCTCGTTTTCTTCCATTTTTATCAACACCCATTAGATTTTAGGCCTAAAAATATGAAATTAAAGGTAGAAAATTAGGGATTCAGGTATAGTTAGGGCTTTTTGATGATTTGGGAATTTGACCTCGTTTTGGGGTCGGATTTCAAAACAAATTATATATTCGGGCTCGTGGGTGAATGGGTGATAGGGTTTTGGTCCGAACCTCGTGTTTTGACCAAGCGGGCCTGGGGGTTGACTTTTGGGTCGATTTTCATAATTTTGTAAAGTTTGAAATTTTATTATTCATAATAGTTCCTTATACGTGTTATGTGTATTTTGAAGTTATTTTAGTTGATTTTTGAGCCGTCCGGAGGTCTTTTCGCACGAGAAGTTCACTTTGGAGTACCGAATTGTCGTCTTTGAGGTAAGTACCTTGCCTAACCTTGTGTGGGGAACTATCCCCTAGGATTGAGTCCCCTTTGTTGATTGTAATCCGTGTATATGAGGTGACGAGTGCGTACTCGGACTTATTTGCTAATATATTGGCCTTGTAGGATTCGTAGGTTCTTATGTTACCTGTGTATGAGTTATAATTGTTACGTCTGAATCCTTGGTTGTTAATTTCAACCTTTCCTGCTTAAATTAGAATTACTTGCTTTTGGATTCCTTCGTTGGCTATTTGATCTTAATTGACTTAATTGAATATCTTACCGCTCTTATTTTCATGCTATACTTGCTTCCTAAAACTGCCAAATTGACTATACTAGTGTTATCTAGCTTTATAGTTGTTTAGCCGTAGTTAGAACATCCGTTCGTTGGTGTCAAGCTGCCCATGAGTCTTACATTGTGCTTTATATAATTTTTCCCTTATGTGCTACTTGGGCCTAGTTGATGAACATTTATGTTGGTGGTGTTTTCTTGATGTTGCCTATTATTGGGCCCTTGTTTGAGCTGAGTTTTATTTTGTAAAGTTAATTATTTAGGCGAGATTGGTTATAGCCGTTTCCCATGCCGGGATGATGTTGTTTTCATTGTTGACTCCATTGCCGGGATGGTATGATTTCTATTGTTGTTTATACTATTAATGATACTGTTTGCGTTGTTGACTCCCTTGCCAGGATGTTGTGATTTATGGTTCTTATTGTTGATTTTCCTTGTTAAATTGTTGTTTATGTATTTTAGCACGAGGGGACATTTTGTGCCGTGTTTATGTTATTTAGCACGAGGGGACATTCCGTGCCGTGTTTATGTTATTTAGCATGAGTGGACATTCCGTTCCATGTTTATGTTATTTATCACGAGGGGACATTCAACGCCATGTTTATGTTATTTAGCACAAGGGGACATTCCGTGCCATGTTTATGTTATTTTAGCACGAGGGGACATTTCGTGCCGTGTTTATGTTATTTAGCACGAGGGGACATTCCGTGCCATGTTTATGTTATTTTAGCACGAGGGGACATTTCGTGCCGTGTTTATGTTATTTAGCACGAGGGGACATTCCGTGCCATGTTTATGTTATTTAGCACGAGGGAACATTCCGTGCCATGTTTATGTTATTTTAGCACGAGGGGACATTCCGTGCCGTGTTTATATTATTTTAGCACGAGGAGACATTCCGTGCCGTATTTATGCATTATTATCTTCGTTGTTCCTGTTTACTATTTACTGCCTTGTTTAAGAGTTAATATTCCGTTGTGTTAATTTTGATATTCATACTGATCTCTTACTGCATCTATGACAATACTTGATGTTCCTCCTGTACGGTATAGCAAGTTGAGTTACGGACTGAGTTCCGACAGATTTATCTTGAGGAAATTATGATTTCGAGATTTTATTGAAAAGTATTATTTGAAAAGTAACGGTTTCAAAATGATTGTAGTTTGAATGACTTTTATATCAAAGGGATATTTGAAAAGCATTTGTCTTGCCTAAAATGATATTTGTAAGTCATTTATTTGGTAAATGATATTTGTAAGTCATTTATTTGGGAAACATCGTTGAGAATTTCGTATTTTGAAAGAAACTATATTTTTGGTATTTCACTCTGTTAAATATACTTTTATATATATATATATATATATATATATATATATATATATATNATATGCTCATTTTAGTGTAGAAGGCTCTCCTTTGAAAACATACTTTCTCCATATATATATATATATATATATATGGAGAAAGTATGTTTTCAAAGGAGAGCCTTCTACACTAAAATGAGCATATTTACAAAGTTTTTCATATAAACCGCTGTTTAAAGGCTTCCACCAGTTTATGAATTTTAATGGCTAAGGCTCAATGTGAACAGACAAACGTAGAGTTGAGTTATTGGAGTTCTCTATTGCATTGTGTTTTCTTCCGGTTTGACTTGTTTTGCTGTCCATCTTTGTGTGTATTTTTATGCTGTTTCGTGGTTAATTTCTGTAATTTCCTTCCATATTATATTGTCATTGTTGTAAATTGTTCCATAAATTCGTAGATAGATGTAGTGTTCGGTTATTTCTATATTTGTGTCTGTTATTTTGTAGACCAGTGGTGTCTTGGCTAGTCCTCGTCATTATTCCACCGAGATTAGTCTTGATACTTTTTGGGCGCCTCACTACACTTCTGTGCATTTTTGTTTTTGCACAGATCCAGGATGTGATTGTTAGTAGCTGTACGGATAATTGCCAAGGAGACTCAAGGTAACCTGTTGTGGCGTTCGCAGGCTTCGGAGTCACCTTCTGTTTCTATTCAACTGTTGTTTTTATTTCCAAACAGTTGTATTTAGAAGTTGTAGAAGATTCGTAGAGCTTATGACTTGTATTATTGGATTTTGGGAAGTTTGTTAATTCTTTCAAGATTCTATATCGAGACTGTTAGTTTTCCTTTTATTATTGTTGATATTCAGTAACTGTTAGGCTTAACTAGTCCCTAAGACTAGGTGCCATCACGATACCCAACGGAGAAAAATTTGGGTCGTGAAACTCCACCTCTTAGGAAGTCCTTAGGGTGAGTAATCCTCCTATCTATCTTTCTGATTACATATGTTCCAATGTTCAGTCTTCTTCCCCTCCTAATTCTAAGCTAACCACCGCTGAATTGCACTTGCATGAGCCTCAGTTTTACCAACAGGTTGCTTCCCATCTTGCTTTGCAAGAGGCAATGCTAAAGAAATTTGAAGCTGTTGAGGCTAATCACACTTGGGACATAGTTCCTCTTCCTCCCAATAAGAAGCCCATTCCTTGCAAATGGGTATATAAAATTAAATAGAAGTCTGATGGTTCTATTGAGAGGTACAAAGCTAGGTTGGTAATTAGAGGGGATACTCAAAAAGAGGGCATTGACTACAATGAGACTTTTTCCCCTATAGTTAAGTTCACTACCATTAAATGTCTCCTCTCTCTTGCTGCCAAGAAGGGTTTGACAGTCTACCAACTAGATATAAATAATGCTTTTCTTCATGGAGATCTTAATGAATAGGTGTACATGAAAGTTCCCCTTGGCTTGCACATTTCTTCTTCTTCTACACAACCTTCCTCTACTTCTCCTATAGTTTGCAAGCTCAAGAAGTCTTTGTATGGCCTCAAGCAGGCTTCTAGACAGTGGTTTTTTAAACTGTATGAAGCTCTGCTCTCTCGAGGCTACATTTCAAGAAAAAATGAGTATTCCTTATTCACAAAATCTATTGCTGGGTCCCTCACTACGCTGGTTGTATATGTTGATGACATCTTGTTAGTTGGGGACAACATTTGTGAGTTAGATAGTGTCAAAACCTTCTTAGATGCAAAATTTAAGATAAAAGATTTGGGTTCCATTCATTACTTCTTGGGTTTGGAGGTCACTCACACTTCTCATGGATTTGTTATGAGCCAATAGAATTTTACTTCTGATTTGCTAGCTGAATTTCAGTGTCAAAATTTCTCCTCAGTGTTGACACCTCTTGATTCTTCCATCAAATTAGTTGCTGACATGGGAGAGGCACTATCTGATCCCAACACTTATCGGAGGATTATTGGGAAGTTGAATTTCCTTCAACATACCCGGCCTGATTGCCTTTTCTATGCAACACCTTAGCCAGTTCTTGCAGGCTCCTCAAATTCCTCATAAGTTGGCTGCTATCCACGTCCTTAGGTATCTGTCTGCTGCTCCTGATCTTGGAATATTGCTCTCCAATTCTTCTTATTGTTCTCTCATGGCATATGCTGATTTTGACTGGGCTGCCTGTGCCCAGTCTCGGAGGCCTGTCACTGGTTATTACATCACGCTTGGTGGTTGTCCTATATCTTGGAAGAGTAAGAAGCAACCCACTATTTCATTATTTTATGCTGAGGCAGAATACCGCACTTTGCGCATGGTTGTGGCTGAAATTTCTTGGTTGATTAGGATTCTAGCTGACCTTGGGCTGTTGATATCCTCTCCTGTCCCTGTTTATTGTGACAGTCAGACTACACTTCATATTGCTCAGAATCCTGTTTTTCATGAGCGTACAAAACACATCGAGATTGATTGCCATTATGTGCGCGACAATCTGCATTCTGTCCTGGTTTCACTCCATTTTGTTCCCAGTTCTGAACAAGTGGTTGATATATTCCAGGCCCCCTCCATCATCATCTCTTTGGCAAGCTTGGTGTGCTTCCACCCTCAAGCTTGATGGAGGGGGGGGGGTGTGTTGGACAACACAGGCCCAATACACCACCGACCCACTTAAGCTGAAGCAGCAACCTTGTATATGTTAGACACTTCATTTACTTGATAGCCATTTACACTTGTATATAGAAAAATAGATGGTTCTGGAAGAAAGGGTGAAACATTATTCATTTAATAATATCTGTTTCTCTCTCTCTATCTTTGTTTCTCTTCTTCTTCTTCTTCTTCTTCTTCTTCTTCTTCTTCTTCTTCTTCTTCTTCTTCTTCTTCTTCTTCTTCTTCTTCTTCTTCTTCTTCTTCTTCTTCTATAATGGCTTCTTCTTCTTCGATAATGGCTTCTTCTTCTTCGATAATGGCTTCTTCTTCTTCTTCGATAATGGCTTCTTCTTCTTCTTCTT